>ML787255.1:105527-117797 GCA_009831015.1 Picea engelmannii
GAACACACACAACACAAGTTCTCTCTCAAGGAAAAGTGTGCAAGTTTGAGTAGGAGACACAACTACATAGTAAGGGTGTTTTTGTGAAGGGTTTTGGTTATTTGTTGGAGGCCTATCTTGGTCTAGTGGTGCGCTACTCTATTCTGGTTAAGTTTTATGGTTTATATTCTACTTTGTGAGATATTTCTTGGAGAGAGATGTTGTACTTGTTGATGAATCTATATTGAATAAGATTTGTTGGGTTTTCTCTCCCAAGAGGGTTTCTCAGGATAAATCTTGTGTATATTGTGGATGTCTTTCTTTCAGTGATCTTGATGCATGCAGTTATTGTTCTAATTGTTAAAAGTTAAATAATATTGAATACAATTAACTACTTAAGCAAAATTTTAACATGGAATTAGAGTGGGCCTAAAATAATCCATTTTCAAAGTCTAGAGGAACTCGTTGGGGAGAACAAGTTCATAGGAAGATTCTCCTAACCCTAGTGCACCTTTTCCCTGGACCAATTTTGCAGTTTATGAAAATTAGGGTTTCTGCATAAAACCCTATGTGATGATGTCACCCTCTTTTTGAAGGACACTAGTCAAAGTAAATCCATCAAGGAGCTCGCCTAAGGAGGGCGCATATTTCCCTTGGAGCATAATTCCAAAATTCTCATTTTGAAAAAGTAGGGTTTCCTCATAAACCCTAGATCAAGATGTCTTGGCACCTGCACACTGAAGTTGGAGCAGTTCACTGTGGCATAGCACACTCTCTAGTAAGTTCAAAATCCTTTCTTTGAAAAGTTTTATTTTTCTTATTATATTTCTATCCCAAGGAAAGATGACTCCCAACACTAAGATTGATGAGAAGCTTGAGGGTGGTGATAACTTCTGAGCATGGAAGTACAGAGTGATGCTCATTCTATAAGAGAATGACCTAGAAGATTTTGTCAAAGAAGAAGTTCCAGAACCAGAGGAAGATGTGGCCAAGGCAAAGTATAAGAAGAGCCTGGTAAAAACAAAGAGAATCAGTGTTGATTCTATCAAGGATAATTTGACCCCTCATGTCTAATCATTAACAACTCCCAAGAAAATGTTTGATTGCCTATCCCGATTGTATGAAGGTAAGAATACCAACCGAAAGATGACCTTGGGGAAAAAACTCAAGAATGTGAAGATGCAGAGTTCATAAACCATTCAATCCTACTTCACAAGGGTGTCTCAAATCAAATAACAACTTGAAGCCATAGGAGACACAATTGAAAGAATTTGAATTGGTAATGACTACATTGAATGGTCTCCGAAGATCTTGGGAATCATTCATTTAGGGAATATGTTCAAGAAGAAATCTAACAAATTTTAGCAGACTATGGGAGGATTGCACCCAGGAAGAAGCTAGATTGGCAGCAAGAGAAGAGAAACTAGGCGATGAGGAAAATCAAGCTCTAACAACTCATGCAAGAAAAGGAAAGAGAAAGAAAGAAGTTCACTCACGCATGAAGCTTCATGGTTACAAAAGACACAAAATTTTAAAAAGTGTTTCTCAAATTACAAATGCTACATCTACCAGAATATGGGACATGCCGCAATAAATTGTTCAACTCTAAAGGTCAACTCAGAAAAGGAAAGTATAGAGGAATCATGCTCATGTTGCAGAAGATGATGAACCTGATCAAGAGAGAGCCAAAGAAGATGACTCAAGCGAAGAATGTGTATTTATATCGGCTATTATAGGTACATGACTCATGGAAGTGACACATGAATTATTGATAGTGGTGCTTCCAAGCACATGACAAATTACAAAGATTCTTTCTCAGAATTTATTTTAGAAGGATTCAACTCACAAGGTGAAGTTCTATGATGACTATCAATATCCCATTAAAGGAGTAGGAGAAGCATCTTACATATTGGATTCTGGAAAGCCTATGAAGATGAAGGATGTTTTGTATGTACCTTGTTTGAAGAAGAATCTCCTTTCTATCTCAGCTTTGGATGAGAAAGGATTCATAGTTTCTTTCATTGATGGTGAAATTCTCATGTGGCCAAAAGGAAAGTCTATTGATGATGTTGTGGTTACTGGTGTTCAAGAAGGGCGTTTATACAAATTGAAGGGACATTCAAACTCAACATTAGTACACAATACAGTTACTCCAAGTGAGCTATGGCATAGAATATTTTCTCACATACATTACAAAGCATTGTCGATCGTAAGTAAGATTGTGACAGCTTTGCCAGGAATCCAAGTGAATCATGAAGGCATATGCAAGGGATGTGCACAAGGAAAGCATGTGAAGAAAAAATTTCCAAGCAGTGATAGCAAAGTCAAAGGAACCTTGTACATCATACATTCATATGTGTGTGGACCAATGTCATCCACTTCACTTAGCGAGTATGTATATTATGTTTCATTCATTGATGATTTCTCAAGTAAAACTTGGATTTATTTTTTGAAAGCTAAAAGTGAAGTATTCAACAAGTTCAAAGAATTCAAAGTACTTGTTGAAAACCTCTCTGAAAAGAAGATAAAGATTTTGAGATCAAATAATGGAGGAGAATTCACATCGAATGAATTCAGGGCATTCTGCAAAGAAGCCAGGATTAAGAGGGATCTCCCTACTACCTACAATCCTCGACAAACTGGTGTGGTAGAAAGAAATAATAATACAATCATGGAAGTAGTAAAGGCCATGATTTATGACCAAGATTTACCGATGCATCTGTGGACAGAAGTATCCAGCACCGCAGTATATGTACAGAACATAAGTCCCCACCGTGTACTTGGGAAGAAGACACCAGAAGAAATGTTTACAGGAGAAAAACCAGAGGTTAGCCACCTGAGGATATTTGGTTGTCCAATGTATGTGCATGTCCCCAAGGACAAGAGATCTAAATTGGACCCTTCATGCAAGAAGGGTATATTTGTTGGATATAGTGAGACATCGAAGGCATACAGAGTCTACATCCCTAGTCACCAGCAAATTGAGACTAACAGAGATGTCACCTTCGATGATGATGCAATTTTAAGTAGATCGAAACAAAATCATTTAGATGAGATTCATGATGAGGAACCTGAATCTCCCAAAGTTACAGATACAGATGTAGGCAATGATGTCATACTAGAAGATCATGATATGGAATAACCACAGAGACCTGCAGATTCATCTCGAGAGATGAATACTAAGAAGAGAAGATCGGCTTGAGCTCAAGAAATTATTCAGGATGCAGAGAAGTATGGTGCTCTAGATGGATCCTTCAGAGAAAGCAAGAGACCATGATCATACTCTAGTTATGTGGCATTGCTAAGTGACATTATTGATGTTGAGCCTATCGATTATGAAGAGGTTGCAAAGAAGAAAGAATAGAAGGATGCCATGATTGAAGAGTACTAGTCCATTGTAAATAATGATGTTTGGGATGTGGTTCTCAGACCTAAAGAGAAGACAATAATAAGTTCCAAGTGTATTTACAAGATGAAGCATTCAACAAGTAGCAATGTCGAGAAGTACAAGGCAAGATTCGTGGCATGTGGTTTCTCCCAGAAAGAAGGAATAGATTATGAGGATACATTTGCTCCTATGGTGATATACACTTCGATTAGAGCTATACTTGTGATAGCTGCAGTGATGAAGTGTAAGGAACACCAGATGGACGTGAAGACAACTTTTCTAAATGTTGTAATAGAAGAGGGAGTGTATGTGGAGCAGCCACAAGGTTTCAAGACACATGTGTGTGGATTGAAGAAATCCTTGTATGGATTGAAGCAAGCCCCCAGGGCATGGTATGGTAGAATTGACAGTTTCCTAATGAGCTTGGGCTTTACCAAAAGTAAAGCAGATTCCAACCTTTACTACAAGGTTGTAGATGGTGGAGCAATGATATTACTGTTATATGTGGATGACTTGTTTTTAACAGGAGACAAGAAGTTCATCATTGATAGTAAGAGAAAGCTTGCTACAGAATTCGAGATGAAAGACCTAGGTATGATGCATTACTTCTTAGGTCTAGAGGTATGGCAAAGAACGAGTGAGATTTTCCTTAACCAAGGAAAATACACAGTAGAGATTCGAAATGATGGATTTCAAATTCATGCCTACACTGATGGTGACAAATCTGAATTTATTGAGTGATACATCTTCAGAGACAATGGATTCCACCATGTATAGAAAAATGATTGGCTCGTTGATGTACTTAATGAACACAAGGCCAAATATATGTTTTACAGTGAACACGTTGAGTCAGTATATGGTGGAGTCAAGAGGTTTTCACTTGATTGCAACAAAACATGTGATGAGGTACCTGAAAGGTACAATTGATTATGGAATCTGATATGTTTCAGATCGTGAGATAAGCCTGCAAGGCTTTACTAATTCAAATTGGACCGGTAGTGTTTCATATCCGAAGAGTACATCTAGATGTTGCTTCAATTTGGGATCAACTATGATCTCATGGTTTAGAAGGAAGCAGACTAGTGTGGTGCTCAGTACGACTGAGGCAGAGTATATAGCAGCATGTTCAGCTAGCAACAAAGCAGTGTGGCTTCAGAAGTTGCTTGCATGATTGTTAGATCTCAAGTTAGAGGTGACTTGTATTTGGTGTGACAACCAAAGTTGTGTGAAGTTGTCAGAGAACCCGATGTTTCATGACAAGTCTAAGAATATCGAGATCAGGTACCATTGCATTAGAGATATGGTGCAGAAGGGAGCAGTGAAGCTTCAGTATGTCGCTATGGATGAGCAGATAGAAAACGTGTTGACCAAGTCTTTATCGAGAGTGAAATTTTTGTACTTCAGAGATAAGCTTGGTGTGGTCTAGAAGGACTTCCCTAGTAAGAGGGAGTGATGAGTTACATATGTGATTTCAGGGCAACAACATCAATGTATGGCAATAGAAGTGGGTATTCATTCACATGCATGTTACTGACTGTGGCACTAGTCAGCATGACCTTGCACAAGGTCAGCAGATGTCGAGCCTTTGGGGCTGGTGAATTTCACAACTTTTCAAGCCAGAGGGCCAACCTGTGTGGTTGGAGGTGTTTCCTAGCCTTGGGCTAGATGGGTAGTGTGTGCGCACTACATCACCTAATCCTTGTGATTAGATGATTGGTCACTGTGGACCGGTTCCCTGGTGTGCCAACCAGAGGTTACTAGTTCTTTATGAACTAGATGTCAGATTCTGTGTGAACTGACGAATTACTAGCTCTTTATGAACTAGATGTTAGATTTTGTGTGAGTTGACCAGTTACTAGTTCTTTATGAACTAGATGTCATATTCTATGTGAAATGACGAGTTACTAGTTCTATTTGAACTAGATGTCAGATTTTGTGTGAGCTAGCGAGTTAAAGCCCCATGATGACATAAAGCCCAGAAGGATGATGAGACCCTAGATGCATGACGTGGTTACAAAACTTCTTCAATATAGATTCGTGGAAAGTCAACAAGTCAATGGTCAAGTATACAGAAGTACAAAAACAGTCGTGATGATCGTGCCAGAAGAATATCTTCCTTGCTAAGAGGGAGTGTTGAAGTTTGAGTAGCTTCGGAAGATATTCTTATTTTATTTAATTGTACCAGACCAAGTCAAAATACTAAAGACTAATATTATGTTGTATTTGTAAAGTCAACCTTATTGCGTATTTTTATAAGTCAAATGTAAATTAGAAAGTGTAAAGTGTACAAGTCGGCCCTGGCCTAATTCTGGGTGGCTCAACTTGTATTTATAAGAGGCTAGGCATCTCACTTGAAGAACACACACAACACAAGTTCTCTCTCAAGGAAAAGTGTGCAAGTTTGAGGAGGAGATCCAGCTACAGAGTAAGGGTGCTTTTGTGAATGGTTTTGGTTATCTGTTGGAGGCCTATCTTGGTCTAGTGGTGTGCTACTCTATTCTGGTTAGGGTTTCTGGTTTATCTTCTGCTTTGTGAGATCTTTCTTGGAGAGAGACATTGTAGTTGTTGATTGTTGATATTATGGTAGTTATGGGAGGTATTAACCTCTGCATGTAACCCTAACGACTAGAATATTTAGGGAAGCAAGAGAAACCCTAAAACATTGGATAATAACCCTAGAAGACAAGTCGACTCAATAATCTAATTAATATTGAGTTATTATCCTCCAGAAAGAGAAGTCGACCTAGTCAAGTGAGATAGAATAGTATAAATAGAGGGCGCTAGAGCTCATTTGGCATACTCACTCTCACAAATGCATAAGACCAGTGGTGTGCAAGTTTGGAGAGGAACTACAGCTGTTGCAACCAGGATTTTGGTTTTGGCTTGGACTTTCTCTTGGTTATGGTTTGGACTTTATGCTTGGTATTTGGTTATTCTTGCTCGGTGCGCTAACCTTGGAGAAGGGTGTGCTATCTTGGTTGTCTATTGGATTGCTTCCAGAATTATTTTGTCTGTCAAGGTTAAGGTGCTCGGGGGTGGCCTTTGTGCCTATGGTTGGGTGACAATATTGTTATATTGTCTATGGTGAAACGAGCACACTTATTTTTCTAACATGTTATGGGCCCACACTATCTTCAGACAGTCTAACCGCTGAAAGATAGATTGGGAGGATTTTCTCAATCACAGTTGCAGTTGCAGTCAAATTTTTGTTGCAGCAATGAAACCCTAACCCTCTTGTTGAGGCACCTTAAGAGAAGAGCTTGACCTAATTCCTAGATAGCCTAGTGTGCCCTAGCCTAGCACACCTTCTAGTACTCTCAACAAGCCAAGACGTCAAGTTTGAGTTTTTGGTCAAAGTCAAAAGTTGACCAAGTCAAAGCAGTCATAACTTACTCTATGATGTCAAAAAACAAGTTAGAAGGGGCTTCTAACTTCAAAGCATGGAAAACAAGGATTGATCTCATCCTTGTCAAAAATAAAGTGTTGGATATCGTGAAAGGAAAGATCATGGAACCATAGTTTGAAGCAGGAAAAGAGAAGGAACCTCAGAACGTTGCAGTTATGGAGAAGTTCAAGGACAATGACATCAACGCTATGAACATCATAGTGGACTCTGTAAAAGACCACTTGATACCCTACATCTCTCATTTTGACTCATCTAAGAAGATGTGCGGTGCCCTAACTAACCTCTTCTCAGTCAGAAACATTGGACAAGTAATGAGTCTGAAGAATGAGCTCTGTGACATGAAAATGAATGATGATGACAATGTAACATCATACTTCGTAAGAATCTCTCAATTAAGAGATCAACTACAAGTTATTTAAGAAATCATTTCAGAAAAGGAACTAGTAAATATAGTACGCAATGGCCTTCCCAAGACATGGGATGCATTTGTCGCTAGCATGAACACAAGAAAGGAGTATCCCACATTTGAAGAAATTTGGACTTGTTGTGCTCAAGAAGAATCAAGGATTAGCGCAAAAGAGAAATCCCAAAATAAATATGATGATCAAGCCTTCACATCAAAGTTTAAGAATTTCAAGAATAAGAGGAAGATTGGCTTAAGGAATAAACCAAATCAAGAAAAAGATATGTCAAAAATACAATGCCTCAACTTTCGAAAATATGGTCACTACAGGAACCACTGTCCTGAGTTAAACAAAAGGAAGGAAACAGACGAAGCAACAGTTTTTTAAGAAAGGGAACCCTCAAAGAAATCCAAGCAAGATAAAGCATACTTCTTCTTCTAGTCAAGGTAACAATATCCTTCATAGTTCTTGTACATACCATGTTTACATAGTTCTTGTACATGTCATGCATATCTATTTCTTAGAAGAAAAGATGGTCAATGAAACAATACCTATGGAAGAATAACAAGACAAATATTGCTATTATGATGACTACAAGTCAAGTAATACACATGAAAAAGATGAAGTGCGTTGACAATCTTTGATAACAATTCTTGTGGAAGCTATTACATAAGTAACAACTGTCAGACGAGCCACAATCAAAATCAAACTTGAAGAGACCCAGAAGGAGTTAGACCATAAAGAAGTCAGTAATCAAGAGGAAACTAGAATAAAACTTGCGACACTTTGCAGAAAGCAATAAGGATGCAGACAAAAGCATGGACTCTCTTAGATGGAGGAAGTTGATTGTAGAATTCCAAAGAAGAGCATGCATTCAGGCATGAAGTCAGGATTAGGAGGGAGCTAATCCTAAATGATATGATCCATTGAAGAATTTGTGAAGATTATAAAGTATATGTCCATGTTCCCCATTGGAAGTAGCAGCCATGATAAGCAGCGCGTGTTCAATTTGACTCTAGAAGAAGTCTTCTTTGAAAAGAAGCCTTAAGTATCCTTGGTTGTCCATCTACATCTATGTTTCTATGATGAAAGGAAGAAGTTGGAATCTCCAGGAAGGAAGGGCATGGAATCTATAGAAGACTCCATGGACCCAAAAGCTAAGAAGGAACACGAGGAATAACATGAAGATTCCAAGAAAGAAAGAAAAGCCAGAACAACCAGTTATTATACCGAGAATCATAAGACTACCAACTTGGTTTGAACCCACTAGAAGCAATCAAGCAAAAGAAATGGAAGTTGTGATGAAGAACAACGTATGTAAGAAAATGTGAAAAAGACTTATGAATGGAAGCATTGCGAGATTCAGAACTAGAGGGTATTCCAGAAGGAGGGAGAAGACTATGACGACAACTTGTTCCAGTAAACCGGATATACCTCTTCCAGTATCCATGGATTTAAATTTACATGTAAAAGACTGTTCTTCCCAATAAAGAAAATTGAGAAAGAAGATTATACCAGAAAGAGACCCATGTATGAAAATGGAATAAGACCTTGTATGGATTCAAGCAACTTGATGCAGAGTATCTCATATATAGCAAAAGCATGGCGAAAACTTCCTATGACAGAGAAAGTGTATCATAATGGTTACTCAAAAGTTCGGGATGATGGATTGCAAATCCATGGAAAACTCTCATGATGACAGATCTGAAGAAGTTGAGGGACTTTAATCCAGTAGACCCATCTTTGTATGACAATTGATTGGCTCGTTAATGTATTTGGAGAATATTCAGTCAGATATTTGCCTTCTAGGACGTTTGAGTTATGATATACAGTCGCATGGATTTATCGATTCAGATTGGACATGGAGTGCAGATGATAGAAGAAGTGCTACTTGGATATGTTTCAGTTTGAGCTTTGCCACGATGTCATGGGCTAGTAGGAAACAAAAGTATGCTGCACTCAACACTACAGAAGCAGTTTGTGATTCTTGTATGGAAGCAGTGTGGCTCCGTAGGTTGGTTTCTAGACCGTTTGATCAGGTGTTGAACTCAACAATGATATATTGTAATGATCAGAGCTATGTGAAGCTTTTAGAGAACCCAATGTTCCATGACAAGTCAAAGCACATTGAGATCAAGCATTATATTCTCCATGATAAAGTCTAGAAGGGAGAAGTGGTTCTCCAGTATATCTCCACAGATGAGCAGATAGCAGATATTTTGGTAAAGTCTTTGTCCAAGATGAGAAGTTTGTGTACTTAAGGGACAAGCTAGGGTTCATGGAGACAACTTCCTCATTGAAAAAGGAAGTGATTACTCCCAAGTTGGGAGGGAGCATTGATATGTTATTGATTTATGGACAGTCATTTTCCAGTTCAGAAAATGGTCCAGGTTGGGCAATTCCTTTCCAGTCTAGAAAGTGGTTCGAGATTTCTGACAGACGGTCATTTTCCAGTTTGAAAATGGTCCAGATCGGATATTCATTTTCGTAATGAAAATGGTCTGATAGATTGTTGATGTACCATAGACAATGGTTCCCCTTGTGGTCAGTGTGGGGGAATGGTCTAGGACAATCATTCTTCTTGGCAGTCACTCTGAGTAGTGGTCAAGTAGAATGGTCTGCCTCGTAGGGAAGTCATTCTTTCGAAGTTCACAGTTGTGAGCAGTTTCGAAGAATGACTTGTTTTGGAGGTTGGTGCAGAACAATCATTTCCATAGGAGACGATCCGGACAATGATTCCCTAGGGCAGACTCATTCCCTCCAGATTACACTGTGATTAGTGCCGGAGGAATGGCCCAGTTAGGTGAATGGTCTAGGTTCAGCAATCAGAGACATGCATTCCCTAGAGTAGACTCATTCTCCGATTGTTGAACCTGAACCATTCACCTAACTAGGCCATTCCTCCGACCCAGTTAGACTCATTCCCCCGATTAGACTCATTCACCTAACTGGGCCATTCCTCTAGTTCATCAATCAAAGACATGCATTCCCTGGAGTAGACTTATTCTCTCCAGTTTTCACTATGATTAGTGCCAGGGGAATGGCCCAATGAGGTGAATGGTCCACGCTCAAAAATCGGGGATGGTTATTCTTCTATGCTTGGAAAGAATAGTCCAGATAGCCCATGGTTGATGTTTTACTTTCTGAGGGAAGATGCTCTTCCAGATCTCACAGATGTGAGTGGCAGAATGGCCCAAATGACTCAATTTGTATCATGATATTGTTGATATCAGATGATATGATTGTTGTGGAGATTGTATGTCTCTATACAATAATTGTATGCTACTATGGTGGATGTGATCCACTGGTAGTGACTGTCACTAGGAGTAGTTGAGTACCACTGGGTAGTAGTTGTGTACTACTATGTGTTAATATTATGGTAGTTGTGGGAAGTATTTACCTCCACGTGTAAACCTGACAAGGATAGAATACTCCGGGAAGCAAGAAGAAACCCTAACGAGTTGGCTAATAACCCTAGAAGACTTGTCGGCTCAAGAAGATAATTTATATTAGGTTATTATCCTCCAAGAGAAGAAGTCGGCCAGAAATAATAATATATATTGAACAGACAAATAGCCAGAATGAGAAGTCGGCCCAGGCAATTAGCTAGAATTAGTATAAATGCAGGAGGCCAGTTCTCATTCTGGCAGGCAGTCTCAGAATTGCAGAGCAGCACTTGTGCGCACCGCAGTTGCCCAGTTTCTGCATAGTTTTGGAGGGGAGTTGTCATTGTAGTTGTTGCAGCTAGTAGTTACGCTTGGACTATCTCTTGGCTAGGGTTTGGACTATCTGATCAGCTCTTGTTGATGCATTATCCTTGGGAAAGGTGAGCTACCCTTTGTTTGGCTATCTAGCCTAGGGTTTGCTTCTGGAGTGATTCTCTGGCAAGGTTAAGGTGCTCGGAGGGTGGCTTCGGCCTATGGTTGGGTGACAAGGGTATTGTCAATGGTAAAACAAACACATCCACTTATATTCTAACAGGTTATGGGCCCACACCTCCTTCATTCAGTCTAAACGCTGGAAGGAAACATAGCTGCTAGGATATTGAGCTCATTGAGGAACTGTCGCTAGGGTTACTAGCAGAAGCAGCTTCTAAGACAATGTCGCTTGGGTTACTAGCAGGAGCAGTTGCAGAAACCCTAATCCTCTTGTTGAGGAACCTTAAGTGAAGGGATTGACCTAATCTTCAGACATATCAGTGCGCCCTAGCCTAGCGCATCTCCTGGTACTCTTAGCAAGCCAAGACGTCAAGTTTGAGTTTGTGGTCAAATCTAGGGTTTGACCAAGTCAAAGCAGCCATGACTTATTCTATGAAGCCAGAGAACAAGTTAGATGGAGCCTCTAACTTCAGAGCGTGGAAGACAAGGATTGATATCATCCTTGCCAAGAATAAAGTGTTGGATATCATGAAAGGAAAGATCGTGAAACCAGAGTTTGAAGAAGGGAAAGAGAAGGAACCATAGAATGTTGCAGCTATGGAGAAGTTCAAAGACGATGACATCAATGTCATGAGTATCATAGTGGATTCTATCAAAGACCACTTGATATCCTACATCTCTCATATTGACTCATCGAAGAAGATGTACAATGCCCTAACAAACCTCTTCTTGGTCTGAAGAATGAGCTCTGTGACATGAAGATGAATGATGATGACAGCATAACATCATACTTTGTGATAATTTCTCAGTTAAGAGATCAACTACAAGCTATTGAAGAGATCATCTCAGAGAAGGAGTTGGTAAACATAGTACTCAATGGTCTTCCCAAGACGTGGGATGCATTTGCCGCAAGCATGAACACGAGAAAGGAGTATCCGACATTTGAAGAACTTTGGACTTGTTGTGCTCAAGAAGAATCAAGGATCAATGCAAAAGAGAAACCCCAAAAGAAGTATGATGATCAAGCCTTCACAGCAAGATTCAAGAACTTCAGGAACAAAAGGAAGTTTGTTTCAAGGAGGAAGCCAAATCAAGAGAAAGACATTTCAGAAGTACAATGCTTCAACTGTCGAAAGTATGGTCACTACAAGAATCATTGTCCCGAGCTAAAGAAAAGGAAGGAGAAACACGAAGCATCAATTGCCGAAGAAAAGG
>ML787255.1:118994-131817 GCA_009831015.1 Picea engelmannii
AGTCATTATATCATCTGCAACATCCATGAGTTGGAGTTCTACATCAGATGAATGCAAAGAATGTTCTCCATAGAAATTGAATAAAGAGCGTATGAAGAGCAATCTCAAGACTTTGAGGCATACCAGAAAGAGACCCTTGTATGTAGATAGAAGAAGATAACTTGGTGGAGAACCTCCAGTGCACAACAGAAGCATGGTGAAAATTTCCTATAACATCAAGATGATTACTCAGTAGATCAGATCTCATGATGACAGAAGAAGTGCCACATGGATATGTTCCACTTTTCCAACAATGATATACTCTAATGTTCAGAGCTACATGAAGCCTTCACAGAAAATCAATGCTCCAGACTAAAGTACATTTAAAATCAAGCATTACATTATTCGTGATGAAGTCCAGAAAGGAGAAAGTGGTTCTCCAATACATATCTCCACAGATGAGCAGATAAGCAGACATTTTGGTAAAGCTTCTATCCAAGATAAAAGAGTTTGCGTACTCAAGCTGGAGCTCGTGGAGACGACTTCCTTATTGAAAAAGGAAGAGATGACTCCCAGGTTGGGAGGGAGCACTAAAAATATTATTGAGGACATTCATTTTCAAGATTGAAAAATAGTCCATCTTGGACAAATGCTTTCCTATTCGGAAAGTGGATTGAGATTTCTGATGGACGGCGATTTCCCATTGTGGTTAACATGGGAAATGGTCCAGATTGTTGATGTATCATAGACATCGACTTCCCATTGTGGTTAACATGGGGAGTGGTCTAGGGAAGTCTCTCTTCTTGAGAGTTACTCAAGAAGACTGGCCTGCCTCGCCGAACAACGATTTCTCATTGTGGTTAACATGAGGAATGGTCTGTTTTGGAGGTTGATACAGGACAGCCTTTTCCTCTTGTGGTTAACAGAGGAAATGGTCCGAACAGTCATTCCTTAGGGTTTATACATTCTCTCCAAGGTGCACTTCGATTAGTGTAGGAAGAATAGCCCAGGGTGGGGAATGGTCTAGGCTCAGCAATCAGGGACAGGCATTCCTTAGGGTTTATACATTCTCTCCAGGGTGCACTTTGATTAGAGTAGGAAGAATGGCCCAGGGTGGGGAATGGTCCAGGTTCAGAAGACAGGACAGTTATTCTTCCTTTCTTGAGAAGAATAGTCCAAATATCTCATTGTTCTACTCTGAGGGCAGATATTCTTTCAGATCTCACAGATGTGAGTGAAAGATTGGCCCAGATGATTCAGTTTATATCATAACATTGTTTCTGTACAAGTTGGTATCAAATGATTGTTATGAAGATTGTATGACAATAGATGTATACTATTGTGGTGGATGTGTTCCACTGTTCATGACTATACGTTGTTGATCAAGTACTTGTGTGTTACTTGGTGTGGTAGTGTACCACTGGATTGTAGTTATATACTACTATGGATAGACACAGTTGTGTTCTATTTTGTTCTGATTGCCTTGAAGACTATCAATGGTTTATTGGAAATAATTATCAGTCAGATGAATGATGAACAGAGATTTTCCAGACAAAAAATGGTTCAGAACATTTACTCTTCTATATTAGAAGAATGGCTTTTGTATCACTCTGTGGAGTGAGCATCATGTATGATTACTCAGATAGAGTATGGTTTTGAGAGATGATGCAGTTGATGATGATGGTGGTGATGGTGCTCATGATCTAGTTTATATAACTATGTTGATGCTACCGGGTGAATGGTATGTTTTGTGCTCAAGACCATTACCTGTAATACCTCCCTAGCTAGGAGGGAGTGTTAATATTATGGTAGTTGTGGGAGGTATTTACCTCCACGTGTAAACTTGACAAGGATAGAATACTTTGAGAAGCAAGAAGAAACCCTAACGAGTTGGCTAATAACCCTAGAAGACTTGTCGGCTCAAGAAGATAATTTATATTAAGTTATTAGCTTCCAAGAGAAGAAGTTGGCCAGAAATAATAATATATATTGAACAGACAGATACCCAGAATGAGAAGTTGGCCCAAGTAGTTAGCCAGAATTAGTATAAATACAGGAGGCCAGTTCTCATTCTGGCAAGCAGTCTCAGAATTGCAAAGCAGCACTTGTGTGCACTGCAGTTGCCCGGTTTCTGCGTAGTTTTGGAGGAGAGTTGTCATTGTAGCTACTGCAGCTAGCAGTTACGCTTGGACTATCTCTTGGCTAGGGTTTGGACTATCTGATCAGCTCTTGTTGATGCGTTATCCTTGGGAAAGGTGCGCTACCCTTTGTTTGGTTATCTAGCCTAGGGTTTGCTTCCGGAGTGATTCTCTATCAAGCTTAAGGTGCTCGGAGGGTGGTTTCGACCTATGGTTGGGTGACAAGGGTATTTTCAATGGTAAAACGAGCACATCCACTTATATTCTAACACTATGGATAGACATAATTATGTTCTATTGGATGGCATTGTTTTGATTTCCATGGAGACTATCACTAGTGTTGGAGATGATTACCAACTAGATGGATAGTCAATATGCTGATGGACAGACATTCTCCAGGCGGAGAATGGTCCAGGCAAGACAAATTGTTGGTGGACAAACATTCTCCCTGTGGAAAATGGTCCAAGACAATCATTCTTCTAGGACGTATGTCTGGATTAGAAGAATAGTCCTTATAGCCTATGACGTGGCTTCCAACATCTGTTGGAACAATTATTCTTCTAGGAGATATGTCTGAATTAGAAGAATGGTTATTGTATCACTATGTGGAGTGAGTGACTTATTCAGCATCATGTCTGATTACTCAAATGGAGTATGGCTTCAAGAGATGATGCAGTTTATGTTATCAGATGATACTGATAGTGATGATGTTGCTCGTGAGTTGATCTACGTGATCATGAGATAGATTGTGTGGTTGTGATGATGCTATCGGTTGAATGGTTTGTTTGTGCTCAAGACCATTGCCTTTAATACCTCCCTAGCTAGGAGGGAGTGTTGATATTATGGTAACTGCGAGAGGTATTAACCTCTACATGTAACCCTGACTAGACTAGAATATTCCGAGAAGCAAGAGAAACCCTAAAACGTTGGATAATAACCCTAGAAGACAAGTCAACTCAAAAAATTAATTAATATTGAGTTATTAGCCTCTAGAAAGAGAAGTGGACCCAGTCAAGTGAGATAGAATAATATAAATGGAGGGCGTTAGAGCTCATTTGGCATACTCACTCTCACAACTGCATAAGACCAGAGGTGTGCAAGTTTGGAGAGGAACTGCAATTACAACTGCTGCAACTGGCATTTCGGTTTTGGCTTGGACTTTCTCTTGGTTATGGTTTGGACTTTCTAGTCTTTGGTTATTCTTGCTTGGTGCGCTAGCCTTGGAGAAAGGTGCGCTATCTTGGTTGGCTATTGGATTGCTTCCAGAATTATTTTGTTTGTCAAGGTTAAGGTGCTCGAGGGTGGCCTCTATGGCTATGGTTGGGTGACAATATTGTTATATTGTCTATGGTGAAATGAGCACACCTATTTTTCTAACATTAACGAATCTATATTGAAGAAGCTTTGTTGGGTTTTCTCTCCCAAGAGGGTTTCCTAGGATAAATCTTGTGTATACTGTCGATGTCTTTCTTTAAGCGATCTTGATGCATGCAGTTATTGTTTTAATTGTTAAAATTTAAAGAATATTGAATACACTTAACTACTCAAGCGAAATTTTAACACTTTACCCCATCTCCCTTGTGATGACTCCAATATCGAGGGGCCATCATCTTCATGAACCTCAACCACCTCCAAGTTGCAAGAGAGCCATTGGGAAACATAATTGAAGGTCGAGGGCTTTCCCTAATCCTCATGAAGCACAGGTTTAAGCAAAGACGATCACAAACTATAAGCAAAATACAAACCATAACCAAATAGTTCATTCAACTTTTGAACCATCTAAACTTAAGGTACTTTAAGTACATTCTAATCCCGAGTTGTAGAGTCATCCATGAACAAGAGTTATGTTATGACAAGTCAAAATGGAAAGGGGGAGAGGAGCTCTTCACTCATTCCATCATCTTCCTCCCCCATGTGAAACATGTCAATCTCTCCCTCCATATGCCACCACAATAACACCCCATCCAAGAAAGATCACAAATGTTGAAAGTTCTTTCTATTTGTTTTACTATGCTATTGGAACAAACCAATCCTATTATTTGGCACTAGTGCTTGCCAAAATTGGTGATATGATGTACGGGGAGGCAGGTACGGGAGGGTTGCTCTTTAACCCTAGAGGAAATCAAATAATGGAGTATTCATGGAATCTAGGAGTCACAACCAAGAATAAAGCAAAAGCTTATGCCATGCTTATGGGTATACAATTGGCAAAGAAAAGAAGCATTTCAGAGCTAAATAGAGTTGGTGATTCCAAAAACACTATTTGTTATTTCTTTAAGACCTCCCCTCCAAAAGAAACAAGCCTAGATAATCTCATGGAATGCATTAAACATTCTATGCAAGGTATTAACTTTGTGGCAGACTCTTTAGTAAACAAAACAATTGGGATAGCCCCTGGTCACATAGGGGTGGATGGTAAGGTGTTGGTGGCTCCCCCTCTGTAAAGTTTGAAATGCACAAGTGCCAAAGGTGGATCGGGCACGTGGTACATCCTCCTCGACGTGTGGAAGGGACAGATGCAACATATAAGGCAGGCAACTCCATTAGAAGCCTAGGATCAGTCATTCCAAATTCGAATTGGTATCAATCAACGCGTGGTGAGATAACTCTTAGGATGGATCTTGTATGGGGGAAGCCTACAATCACTATGGAGGAATGTTCATTATTATGGAAGGTGGAGAGGCGAGAGATGTACATCTCCTCAACCAAATTAAGGAGGATTTCGTTAGTTGTTCGTGAGAGATGCATGGCCAGCCTGTGTTGGTTATCCTAAGCATGGGATACCAGGTATGTGATCAATTCGCTCTTAAATTCAAATTTGAGATCATTGTTCCTCCCGACACTCTCTAATTTTAGTTTTGAAGCCCGTGTTGGAATTGTTTGAGTAGCCTGACCTCTATTAAGTCTGGTTCACCTACAAAAATCCGAGAATTGTCATCACATTTGGATTCTGCAACAAGTAGATACAATAGGGTGTGAGTCCTTGAGGAAGGAAAGCCTGCCTCAGGCAAAAATTCGGTATTATCATTAGAGGTCTCTCAAGCTCCTAGACTATCCCACCCCCCATTTGAAAGACAACTCACTGCGAATTCTCCTGGACAAGGAAGTAAAGATGGACAATAGGGACTGGACAGACAAAGTTGACGACAAATTGGAGGAAAGCAATGAAGAAAGGCAAAGATTGGCTATTAGAGTCAATTCCCTCAACTTTACGACATTCACACTTGATACTCTCAGCCATCATCATGCTCTCATCATCCAGCTTAAGGATGAAGTAGATTTCTTGCATCTTCAACTAATCTCTCTTCAAGATCAAACCACTCAAAGGTATGAGGAACCTGGAAAATTGAGCTTGGATGCAGGGTCAACAGAAGGCAAGGAAGCAGAAGTTGGAATTTAACTAGATCTGAACGTGCAAGTGGAAGTAGAGGAGGGACAAGAACATCCAGAGAAACCTCCTGAAGCATCAAAGAAGTGACACATAGCAAGTGTATGTTTTAAATTCTCAGTGTGTAATTTTGTCGTATCTATGTAGCCAATTTTAGATGTAATAGTAAGAATGTGTCAAGGTCCATATGCAAAATGAAGCTCTGTCACAGCCAGAATTTTGAAATTTTGATGTTTCTCTTTGTACTTTGTGGCTTTGGCCACGCCTTTTTATATTAATACAAATCTCTGAGTTCTTGTGAAAAAAAAATTAGTGATTTGATGTGAATGGCTAACTAAGATAGTTTTTAAACATATAAGAGCTAAATGAAGGAGTTAAACATATGCTTCAACTTTTAAAAGCTTTACAAAAACCTAATTAAGAATAATTTGTGACTTGTCTTTGAATCACACAATTTGTGACTTGTCTTTGAATCACACCTAATTCAAGCTTGAGGATAGATACCTCTCTCCCATGTATTTTGATCCATTAAAAACTTGAGCATAGATAATAATCATTCATATATTTTGTTCAATTAAAAATAATCAACATTTTGTAACGAACATGACAAGGAACATGACAAGGAACTTTTGCAACTTCTGTAGTAAACGTGAGGCGCAATCACCACACTATGCATAATCTTTATTATTGACAAAACATTTCTGCTAAGATTATCTCCAATAACAATTTAAATAATTTTTCGAGAAATCATTTATACTAGAGTGCCTGTTCTTTCATACGTTTATTTTTAGTGACACTGTTGTGAAGTTGCAATCCTTTTTCATTTTTATTGGAGTGATATCTGTAACATTATAATGTAGCGCAGAAATGCTAATTATCAACATTTTGTCTTTAAATTATATTATAAAGGAGATTCTATTTTTTTAGCAGTCATAAACATAGATGATATCATGTGAACTAATTGCTTTTGAATTATATTCAAAAAAATAAAGATCTCAAATCTAATTGTTTTGGATCCTAAACTAAAAAAATATAATAGTTAACTCTCTTTGATGTCAAATGTTCAACCTTTTGCATTGATGTCAAATGCCAGCTCAACCTTTTGCATTGAAGTCAAATGTTCAGAATGCAATAAATGAACAGTGTGTTATAATCACAAGATTACTAGCCATGGAGGAGACTGTAAGTTAGTTGTATAGAGTACAGATTTACAATGCAGAAAAATTAGCTTCCGTGTATGATGCTGCCCAAGTGAGAACTTGAACAATATTCTAGAGGCTACAGGGAAAGGTAATTCTGGACAACAGATTAGAATATTCTAATCTCTAGCAACACATTTCTGCAATTTCACCAAGGCCTGTCTATACCCCCACCACGAAGGCGCCTCGCCAGATGCAAATCTCTGGGCACTGAAATAGTAAGAACATCAATTCCACTGGACAGTCATAGTCTATATGAAGATGTAAAATCTAGATGTCTACAGAAAATATCATCTTGAACAAGTAAAAATACTGCTAGATTTCAGTTCAACAAAGTTGACAATAAATGCTTCGTAGTGGCATCACGTTGTTATGTCAGAGCAAAGTGTGAAGATCAACAATAAAAGTATGCTCATAGTGCATCACTGCCACCAACAAATATAAATAGGAAACTGAGCCAAAAACATTCCTTTAAGATAGCCAACCAACTGATGCCATTACACTGAAGTAACTCTAACAGAACTCTTGATTCTCCTTGGCATCCTCTCTACAACTACCATCACACTAAGCTGCAATAAGGAGATTATGTCCGCTGCTTTCTCGTATTTCTGTTCCTTATGCGATCTTGTGTAATGTATGACTCTTTCATAGAAAAGAGAAAAATGGACACACCCTAACAACAGTATTGATAGAAGATAGGATAAATGCACATGGATAATGAAAAGGAAACAGAAGCATAGGAGCTAGCCACTGTGAAATGAAAGTTCCGGCTCTAGCTAATTCCTAATACATTTGTAGGCATTTCAGCAAAGAATACAAGTAAGAGAAAAGCAAGACAGGAACAAAAATCAAGGAGAACGTGAGTTCTTGTAGCTTCATACAGAACTTGATGAAAATATGAAAGCACAAACAAATGTTGCTCCAATGATAATTACAATTTATCTTCAAATGGCTAGAAAGAAAATACTGCCCAGACAAAGCTATACTTGCATAAAGTTATTTCAAGGTTTGCAAGACATTTGCATTAACTCTAGATCACTGCATACCTCATGGAACTCTATATCAGTTTCAATGGACACAAAAATAATCTAATGAAACAATACTGCTTTTACCATAACTAAGACTAGATGCAACAAATCATGAGTAAGAGTGGCCATCTTGAATGGTAATTAACAACACTGAGCTCATGTGCCCTAAAATAAAACATTGAGTTTAATTTTTTTTTTTTCTTAGCATTTCTATAGTTGTCAGCCACTGAAACCTGAGGAACATAAGGATGCCTATTGAGATTAATTGGGTGTGGGTTGTTATGGTAACATGCAAGCGTGGTCAAAATAGACTAGTGACAAAATTTAAAAAAAAAAACATGAAAGTTTATAGGCCAAAAATGGTATTCCCCGTAAGCTTGGCACGTCAATAGGCTGGTGTCTTCGTTAATTTGCAAACGCTTTTTATTTGTAAGATGGGAGATTGACAATAAACCCATAAATATATTTGCCTATTGTATTTCTGTTTTTATACAACTGTGAATTAATAATCTGCGGGATATACTGTTAAACTGATAATGATTGCCCACTATTTCTTGCCATTTAAATGAAACAGATGATTGACCAAAGCTTATATGCTTAGGTGTAATTTCTATTCGAGCATCACTGACGAAATGATAAAGCATTGAAAGTGCTTTTGTGTTTGCAAGATAGGAGATTTACAATAAACTCATAAATCGGTCTCCGCATAGTGTTTTCCAGTGGGAGGTCAACAGTTATTTTCCTGTGGGGGCCCTGTGTGGCAGGTTGTCCACATCCCAGTCGTTCATGCTTGTAACCCTTTCATGGAGTCAAAACTGGCCATGGCATAGGTGATGAAGGGGCAGTTGCCTATTTCCCCTGTATCAGAAAATTACTTAAGAAGGTACGACTACGACTTTGGTTATGGTCTCGTAACATGCTTCAAATGGATGTAAGTTGTAACAGTGCAAGTTCAAGATAATAAATCCCAAGGTTTGCACATATAAGTTAATAAAACATTAATGTTTGTTTCACATTCATAATAATAGCTGTATCACTACTATGGATTATAATCTGGCAAAACTGCTGTCTATTTCATTGTAAAATTGCCTACAATGACTTCACTAGGAAAGGGATATCTTATATACGTTACCCTAAAGGTAAGTGCTAGCATAGAGAGGTGGATATGGATATTGGACATGAACCTGGGACGGGTAAAGGTATAATGTTTGCTATTTATCTTTCAAAATCTAGAGTTATGGGAGGCCACGCTCCTCTAATAATTGTCAATTGGTTATTGGAACATTGAGGTTGATATAGTTGACACTTTCGCTTTGGCATAGACAACACTCTTGCACATTGCGCTGAAAGAGGAGATGGGAGATGGAATTAGTGGTACTTATGTGTTCTTGCACATTGCGCTGAAAGAGGAGATGGGAGATGGAATTAGTGGTACTTATGTGTTCAAAGGTGATTTTGACTCTCGTGTGTGATTTTGGCATGTATGCTTGGTTTAGAACTTGATTGGACTAATTATATAGTATTGTGATCATTATCCATTACGAACTTAGTAACTTACTTACATGCATTGTTATGCATTGCTCATGTCTTTCTAGATGATCAATGATTTATAGTTTATTAGTGTGTGGGACATATATATATATATGCCAGATACATACCTACACTCAATGCATGTGCAATATTAATTGTATATAGCTGGATAAGTATTGAATTGAGAAACTAAATTGAGAATGGTGATTAATTAAACGATGCTTAGTGGTAATTAAATTATGTCTTCGTTGTTCATATTATTGATAATTGTTGGTTCATGAAGTTTTCATTATTGTGCAAATATATATTATATTATATTATATTATTGAATGCATTGTTGTGAGTGTCTATCCTTGTCTTCATGGTTGGTTGGGGATAAGAAGAGTGAGATTGGAAGAAGGGTTTTCCTCTTCTGAGAAATATTTGATTTTTATTTCCCTTTGAGAAAGAAAGGGAAATTATTTATGGTGATTTTATATCATGCTGTGGAAGTGTGTCGGTTCTTGTTCTAAAAGTTCATAGGCTCAATGGGCCTAGGACTTAAAGTAAGTTGGGATAAGACTAGGAGGTAAATTGGTTATCCCTAGCAAGATTAGGTGAGTAGATTGGTGCATGGAGAAGGTTATCCCTTGGACCATCCAACCATATGAAAACTAGGTTGTATTCTTCCTTTAAATTATCATAAGATTCAATTCCAATTGCATGGTGTAAAAGTAATTAAGATCAATGGGCTTAGGACTTGAAGTAGGTTGGGATAAGGCCGAGAGGTAAATTGGTTGTCCCTAACAAGATTATGTGAGTAGATTGGTGCATGGAGAAGGTTATCCCTCAGACTATCCAACCATAAGAAAACCAGGTTGTATTCTTCTTTTAAATTACCATAAGATTCAATTGCATGGTGTAAAAGTAATTATGCTCAATGGGCATAGGACTTGAAGTAGGTTGGGATAAGGTCGGAAGATAAATTGGTTGGTTGACTTTGTATAGACAACATACTACACATAGATTTAGCATTTTTTCCAAGGAAAATTTCGCAAGGAAACCCTTAAGCACTTCCTTGCATTTCATGGGTGTTGCCTAATGTAAACCTATTGACGTTAATTATAGTGTCTAACCTAGTAGGAACATCAAATGAGACATGCAATAGAGGGAGCCAATCGACCTCAAAATCTCTTGCATGAAGCTCAAAACACTCAAATTCGATTTACATTTAAATGTATTTAATTATCCTTATATAAAAGAAACTCAATTTACAATGTTTAAGATGTGATTGTGCTCATGTGATTATGTTAGCCGAAACAAATAAACCATTGAAACAATAGAGGAAACTTATATGGTTAAAACATAAATTACCATTCATGTGGTTATGTTAGCCGAAACAAATAAACCATTGAAACAATAGAGGGAACTTACATGGTTAAAACATAAATTACCATTCTAAATTCATTATTTAGTTCAAATTTTATTTACCAAAACAAATAGAGACGTGCTACTTAATATCTTAAGTGCCTATGGTAGGCCTAAACCTACACTAAGATAAGATGAGATGTGTTTGCCCTAGAAGATGGGTTCTATAGAATATTTGTTTCTTGAAAGTTATTCCTTTGTAAGGTTATGCAAACCATGAAACTTTAGAGGATATATGATTTGATTAGTTATAATTTAAATCACCTGACACAAAGATACGGGACATAGAGGATACAGAGATACAAGTGTTAACATGAGACACATTAACCTTGGAAACAGGACACGGAGTACATGTGTTATATATATATATATATATATATATATATAAATTTTTTAGAAAATAAAACATTTATAAAATAATTTTACTTTTCATCTGCATAATGAAAGACTGTAAGAGCTCTTAACTGAAAGTGAGAAAATAACAAAAATAACAATAGAAAATGTTTTTTGGAGTCAAATCCAATACATGTTTCACACATATATATATCTTGTGTTCAGGCACGTTTCGAACATGTCCTGGCGTATCCATGTCTGGCATGTGGGATACAAACACGAAATCCCCAGGGACCGTGTCCTATTTTAGAGGTTGTAATGTGATTTAGACAATGCTGGAGGCTGAAGTGCTACTTGCTTATGGAATTGGAACATGTACTCCATATGTAAAGGTCTAAAAAAGATAGATACCTTACTTTCCGATGATCACAATATGGATATACAACAATAAACCACACACTATGACAAATACACTTCGCTAAAAAATTCTAAGATTATAATAGTTCTAGTTATGATGGAAACAGAGGATTGGACACTTTTGAATGTAACATTCAAGACCACAGCCTAATCTAAAAGTTTCCAAGAAAGTTCTAAAGCGTGTTATTGACAACTTAGAAAGTCTTAAAGTTCAACTTACTTATTGTAACACGCTTTGCATGAATTGCACACAAGTTTGTGTCCTCAAATAGATGGACAATATAGTCCTCGGCTGCCTGCAATAATAAAATAAATTGTTAAACCTTACAAAAGATTACATTCTTACAAAAAAAATCTAAATTCATGTAGTAACCATATTATGAATGTAGTTTGGGCCTACAAGGATATTAATTAAAAGACTGCATATAAAACATCCACTGCAATTTTAGGAGAAACCAACAGCATAAGGCAATCCTAATAGTGGAAATAAGCTTAAAGCTCTGCCTAGAGAAAAGGTATTATAATTTTCAATGGTATTATAATTTTCAATGGAGTATCAAGGCCAATGAATATATTTTCCAGATGCATTGAGTCCTCATAAGAGCTTCATTGGACTTTAAATTCTGCTAGTTTAAAGAATAAATATATGTTCTTTATTGCATCCAACCAAATTAACCAGCAAAAAACTCTAACATAAGTTATTGTGATGGCTTATGCACAAGTAACATAACTAGCAAGCCAAACACATGGATGGGCTATGAGTTGAAATATTTGTGTTTACCTTAAGAATGAAGCAATAAGTCATTTGCTTCAGTTCCCCCAATATATTTTCCAGATGCATTGAGTCCTCATAAGAGCTTCATTGGACTTTAAATTCTGCTAGTTTAAAGAATAAATATATGTTCTTTATTGCATCCAATGTTACCAGAACCGAACTGGTCATCGAACCGGTCAACCCCAAAAACCGGAACCGAATTGGAACCGGAAAAAAACCGGTCATTAAAAATACATAAAATGTTCAAATTTTTGAAAAACAAATACATATTCATGTGCATCCATGTGAATCCAAACCATTATACACAAATTTGCCAAGTTTATCATATATATTCATGTGCATGGTGCATCCATGTGAATCCGATTCCAGAATCCAGATTCCAAACCATTATACACAAATTTGCAAAGTTTCTCATATATATTCATGTGCATCCATGTGAATCCAAAGTTCCAAACCATTATACACAAATTTGCAAAGTTTCTCATTTATATATAACAAGTAATAGTGTATAAAACCAAAATAGCACTAAGAGTAAGTGCACTCCATGAGTCCATAGTCATATGAATATCCGAATCAAAATACATCATCAAAAAGGCTCTAAATGGCCAAAGGAAGACTACACAATCTAA
>ML787255.1:159043-174176 GCA_009831015.1 Picea engelmannii
TGATTTCTTTCATTTTCCCTTTTATGTTTTGCCAATATTTTTTATATCTCTCCTCATTAAATTATCCACCAAAACAATGTTGCCAATGGAGAGGCAGTAGGGTCACAATTTGAAATCTGGTCAAGTTCCTCAGAATTACCTTCAAATATTCTAGGGAAGAGGGAATCTCTCAAAGTGTTCTTCCGAAAAAGAAATCAAACGGTGGGATTGATTGCAGAAGAGAACATAGGGAGAGGTAAAAAATAAAATGAAAAACTACGGAAAACTCACATTTCTAGCAAATGGTAGGGCTGGAATGAGGAGCTCAAAGCTTTTCTGGTAGCGCTTGATCTCCCTGAGAGCGACAGTTCCAGGTCGATAACGATGGGGTTTCCTTGCAGAAGGTGCCGGTGGGTTCCCAACAGCGTGACGCGCAGATGTGCGCTTAGCGGAGCCGCTGCGCTCGCCTCCTCCTCTTGCGGAACCTTAAATCACCTCCAACTTAAACCAATCAATCTGAATGCCCTCTTATTCATCTATTTATGTAGAACCAAAAATTCAATGCAGAACAATATATATTGCACGAAACCCATATATACCTACCAGAAGGAGTGGACGCTGCAACACCGGAAGGAGTTGATGCAACACCAGGAGTTGACACTGCAGAACCAGACGTAGAAGCAGCATTGCCAATGCCAGTCTTCTTTCTTGCGGGAACCGTTTTCCTTTTAACCATCTCCTCCTCCAGTAAAGTGAGATTATTTCAAATCCCAGAACGCCTAGTACAATTTCAAATGAGAAAATGAGAATATGAATATGCTTCCCCTGTACCCAACGGTCAGTGAGGTCAGATTAGAAGAAGAAGCAAAATGTGCTCATTCACTAGCTTATAGTGATCAGAATGATTATAATTTGGACCAGAAAAACTGTTGATATTTTATAAATGCCTGTAAGAGTCAAACATTTACAGGACATACAACAAGTCCATGCGGAAGAGCAGATATTTAGTATATGGCCATGATTATAGCATATTTATTCACACCGAACTGTAGATAAGAAGACCCTCCTCAGAGCCCCTCTGCAACTATTCCCATGCACTGTTTTCTTCTATCGGACCTACTATTAACCTTTAACCTAGCTGTAAATATAGATCCTTAACCAATATACCAAACCAGAACATAGAGTTACGTCAACAAGAGAGCCAACTGATTTTGGAAGTGGAGCTCATCATCAGGGCCGACTGATTTTTGAACATGGAAGTGGACCTGCCGGTTGCTCATACGCTTCTAGTGGCACGGCCGGCTTTTCCATAACGGGCAATCTCTACCCTAGGGGAGCGCTGCATTTAGTTTGAACCGAAGTGCTTTAGCTCCAACGGGTCTCATCCGAGAACAAATTTCAAATTAAAATTTAAAATTCTCAATTAGAATCTCGATTTGAAAAACTGACAAATTTGAAAAAAATGTGAGGTAAATGTTTTTTTCTTTTTTGAGTGTATAAAGATTTTTAAGAATGCTTATTAAGTGGTAGATATATATAACAATATAGAGGTGTACATAGTCATCTCCTAGGAGGAAATACGTGTTTTTACCCATTAGGCCCACTCAAGTTATAATAATCTAATATTAAGGTCACAATCCAGCCATTGGTGTACTAGACCCCCTTATTTGTGGGACAAGGGACCCCCTCCACTCAGCGATTTGACTGCTAAAGTCTACAGAGGTATACATATCCTAACCCTCTTTGGATTTGAACTTGTGACCTCTTAGGAGGAAACACATGTTATAATTATTTAAAATTTTGTTTTTTAATAATAGATTTTAGTTTATTTTATATTGTGATTTACAAGTATTGATGTGACATGTTTCATTAATACTAGAATGTTATTTGTAAAAAACATTATATTGTGGTATCCCGCATCTCCATGTTTCCATCGAAAATTCACATCCCCAATCGCTTTGCAACTCGCAATTCTGAAGACATATCCCTAGCTATAATTCATGGTGTTGGTTGTTAGTGGAGGGGATCCTCNCCCCCCCCCCCCCCCCCCCCCCCCCACCCTGCCAGACATCGATGTGTTCCAAGCTCTGGTGACCACCATCCGAAAATCGATGAAGGCACCTCCCTTGCAATTTGTCAAGAAACTAGACGAAATCCAGAAGATTCTTGTCCACACCACATATTCAAGAAATCTCGCCCTAAGGTTTGCTGAGAATAGGCTAATCAGTCAGTTCACCGAGATCTGGCCATACCCTAAGGCCATGGCACTTTGGATTGATAAGAACTAGAAACCCCACATCCAAGGGCAGATCTCATCCTCCTTATGTGGTAGAGGTTTCTTCGCATTCTTGTTCGACCAGAAGTCTAATCAAGATCTCATTTTCATAAGCGGACCATACTTCATGGGCTCTCGAGGTATTTATCTTAACCATTGGACTCATGATTCCAACCCCAAGAATGACATTTCCTCTGTAGTCTCGGTCTGGGTCCGCCTCCTGTATCTTGCACTGCATTGTTGGAATGACGAGACCATCTGAAGTATCAGAAATACCCTGGGACTATACATTGATCGATTTGAACCACGAGAGGGCATTCAAGCTTATGCATGCATTTGCGTGGAGGTGGACCTCGAGAAGGGTTTACCATAAGTTATCCAACTCACTTTGGATAATTAGACCTACATTTAGCAGGTCAACTATGAGCAACTCCCATTAAAATGCAAGGTATGTCATGAGAATGGACACTTTGCAAAAAGTTGTCATAAGATCTCGCCGAGACAACCTCAACCCAGAGAACAGGAGCAATGGAAGACTCAAAAGAAAAAAAGGGGATCTGGTAAGCAGGGATCTCAACAACCCCCAAAGAAAGCCTCGACTCAGGATGCTCCTGATCCGTCAACTTCTCAGCCTGTCAAAATAGGAGGGGGTGGAGGTGGCCCATCGACAAGTAATAACAGATATGTTGCCCTCTCGAACCCTAAAGAAACACAAGAAATACCCTCAACAGAGGAAGAATTAATCCCTCGCCTAGAGGATGAGATTCCTCAGTCATCTGCAAGGATTCAGATCCCCCGCTCCCTAGACAAAGAAGTACCCATCAACCTCATTCCAAGTTCCTAACCAAAATCAGGCATCCCAGTCATCCTTGATAAAGAATCTCAAGGGGGTCCAAACATGAGTCAAGTAAAGACTCAGGGTCGAACGTCCCTGTCAAAAAGGTGGGAAGGAAAATGAATCATCGTAAAAGAGAAGAAACAACAGACAAATAAAAGGACCTAGCACTGTAGTCCACACTAGAAAGCATTCTCAAGAAGGAAGTTAAAGGACTCAGAGGACCAAGTGGTTCTACACCTCCCAAAGGGGGGGGCAACCAAATCCAGAGGTAAATGATGAAAATTGTCTCCTAGAATTGCAAAGGTTTGGGGAGTAAAGAAAAGATGGAATCAATGAAACAACTAGTCAAATCAGAAAAGCCTAAAATCCTTTTGATCCAGGAGACAAAAATGAAGGACTTTGTAGTCCTTCAAGAAAGTAGCTTGATCCAAGTGGATATCGGTAGCCACCCACCTTTTCCAACTAGCTCAAAACAGTTTTCTGGCATTTTTGGTAATTTACTATTTTTAGTATTTTTTCGGGTCCTGAACTTTCAAAGCCGTTTTGAGACCCTAAACAACGTTTTTTGGGAAAACGGGGAGCAACATGAAAGAACCTCCATGTTGCTCACGTCAAAGTTGTAGTCCTCAGATAGATCTTTCTAACGAGGTATCAAGCGCCCCAAACGGAGATTGTATGCAAAAGTTACGCCCCCGAGAAGTTGACGTATCAACTACCCCCATCGGGGCCCGCAAACCTTTTGGCTTTTCATCTTCCAGGGTTAGGGTTTTGGATTTTCCTTATGTTAAAAAGGTCCTTAGAGCCTCATTGTAATAATCATCTTCTTGCGAATGCGAGTAATCGTCACATCTCTTCTCAGAGATAAGTTGCCACCATTCTAGTGAGTCTTTCACTCTATATTTTTATAGTCTTTGTACATCTATTTCATTAATAGAAATTGTGTATTATTGTATATCTATGACTCTTGTTATATTTCTAATATATCTCTGTTATATTGTTGTCTCTCTTGCAATATCTCTGTATATTTCTATGTTATATCTCCGCTCTCATTTCGTGCCAAAAATAATCTAGATCAGTGGTATCAGAGCAAGTTGCTCTTGATCGTTTTTTTCAGTGCATGTCCTCGACGAGGTCTGAGTATAGCAAGTTGGGTCTTGAGCTTGTCTCTATTGAAGACAATCACTCTCACACGCCCAAGAAACCCTCCATGGCAGAAGAAAAGAAAAACGACGGAGCAGACGATTCTATCAATCTGTTGCTTGAGCAAGCTCTCACGCGACAGAGGGACGAAATGATAGAGAATTTTTCCCACATCCTTCAACGCCTGCCGATAGCAAGAGGCACATCTTCATCAAACAATCACTTTGGAAGCACCTCTCCTTTCAAGGTACAGGTTAATTTTGATATTCCCGTATTTGAAGGTCAGATAGATGCGGATGCCCTAGGCAAATGGTTAAATTTGCTAGAAGGTTATTTCTTTGTTCGCCATTTCTCCAACAGGGAAAAGATGACCTTCACACTCCTTAAAGCTCTTCCCCATGTCAAACATTGGTGGGAAACTTACAGGGAGAAAAGTTCCACAGAGGAGTTTGGAATATATGGGGCCGAGCCCACTTGGAATTTTTTTGTAGATGCAGTAAAGGAACAATATTAACCTGTTGGAAACTATGAGGACCAGTACATGAGATGGACCACACTACAGCAAGAGAGGGGCCAAGAAATTTTGGAGTTCACCAATACCTTCCATACCTTGCGCACCAAACTAGGTATCAAAGACTCGGAACGATATTTGGTTCTGAAATACTGTGGGGCTCTACATAGATACATCCAAACTGAAATGGATTTCCTGGACATCTCATCACTCGGTTCTGCTTATCGATATGTTGTGAAAATCAAGCAGAGATATAAGCACCAGAACAAACGGGAGTTCGGGTCTGCAAATCTGCAACAACCAAAGTATGACAAAGACGACCCTAACAAACAGTGCCCCGAAAACCAATCCAATTCTTAGCCTTCACTTTTAAGAAAAATGCTCGCCCACTTTAAAATCTCTACATGTTCTGCCTTTGTTTGCATAACTTTTTCTCTTGTCTTGAGCAGTCTTTAAATTCTATTTTATTTTCACCATTTGCTCTTCCATTTCTATGAGAAATTATGGCCCAACCACTACTCTATTTGTTGGGTTTTCCCAGCTCACTGGCGTGTTGCACTTTCATCCATATAATGTTTCAAATGGACTCATCTTTAAATATGTTTGATGCCCAATATTATAAGAAAAAACAACTAAATGTAAATAATCTTCCATTTTCAATGGTTTATCCATCACATACATTCTTAGCATATCCTCAATCACTTGATTGATCCTTTTTGTTTTCCCATCTAATTATGGGTGATAAGTTGTGCTAAAACTAAGATTTGTCCCAAATCCTTTAAATAATCTCTTCCAAAAGTTGGATGTGAACTTGGGATCTCTGTCAGAAACAATTGCCTTAGGCACATCATGAAGCCTCACAATTTCTCTCATATAAATCTCTGCAATGTTAGCTCCTTTTTGAGTTAGCTTCATTGGAATAAAATGAGTAGCTTTAGTTAACTTATCCACCACCACCATGATGGAATCATGCGGCTTCACCGTTCTGGGCATCTTGGTAATAAAATCAAGTGTCACCACTTCCCATTTCCACTAAGGAATGGGAAATGGTTGTAGCAATTCAACTGGATATCTGTGTTTAGCCTTGACCTTTTGAACTTCTATATATTTGACAATATACTCAACCACCTCTTTCTTCATACCAGTCCAAAAATATTGGCTCTTTATAGATGCAATGGTTTCCTGGTAACTTGGGTGCCCAACATAAGACACATTATGCATCTCTCTCAACACCATATTTTTTAGCTCATGAGATTTAGGCACAGATACTCTGCCCTTGTACATGAGGATTATATCCTCTCTCAACTCACAATCTTTAATTTTTTGCTACAAATTACCTTGTTGTAATTTTTTTGTTGTTTGCACATAGGGCTGATCTAATTTTGTAGCTTCCAAAATTATGTCTTTTAAATCATATTTGCACATGTTAATGGTTTTAGCATGCATTTCATGCACCCTCCTATTGAGTGCATCAACCACCTTGTTCTCCTTGCCTTTTGATATGATTTATATCAAAATCATACTCACTAAGGAATTCTAGCCATCTGATTTTCCTAGCATTCAAAGTTGGTTGTCCAAACAAATATTTCAGACCACTATGGTATGTCCTCAACTCAAATATTTTTTCCCATAAGATAATGCCTCCACATTTTTAAGGCATGAACTATGGTTTCCAATTTTAAATCATGAGTGGCATAATGTCTTTCATGTTCCTAAAACTTCTTTGACTCATAGCATATCACATGCCCATTTTAGCTAAGGACTCCCCCAAGCCCTTCCTTGCATGCATCAGTGCACAAAATGAAATCTTCATTTGGATCATAAACCTTCAAGATTCGTGCACTTGTCAACAAATTATTCAAGTGTTGAAATATTTCTTCACGTTCATGAGTCCACTTGAACTTCACACCCTTCTTTTGCAAAGAAGTGATTAGGTGTGCAATTTTCGAGAAGCCTTCAATAAATCTTCTGCAGTAACCTGCAAGTCTCATGAATGACGTCACCTCTGAGATATTCTTTGGTGTTGGCCATCCTTCAATGGATTTTATCTTTTATGATTCCATCGCTATCCCCTCCTCTGAAATGATATGGCCCAAATAATGAATCTGCCTCTGATAAAATGAGCACTTGCTCAACTTTGCATATAGTTGATGCTCCCTCAATACTTGTAACACCATTCTCAAGTGTTGTTCATGTTATTCTTCATACTTAGAGTAGATAAGTATTTCATCCAAGAAGACAATGAAAAACTTATCCAAGTAATTTGTGAAAATTTCATTCATCAAACACATAAAGGCAATTGGTGCATTTGACAATCCAAATGGCACCACTGTAAACTAATAATGGTTGTACCTTGTTCTAAATAATGTCTTGTTGATATCCTCCTCTTTAATCCTCACCCGATGGTATCCCGAATCGAGGTCAATCTTAGAGAATATCTTTTCATCTTCTAGTTGATTAAAAATATCATCTATCCCCGGTAGAGGATAGTTGTTCTTTACAGTCACCTTGTTCAGTTGCCTGAAATCAATGCATGACGTCATAGTTCCATCCTTCTTCTTTGCAAATAGCATCAGGGCACTCTAAGGTGAGACACTTGGGATTATATACTCGTTTTTCAAAATCTCTTCAAGTTGCATGTGCAATTCCAAGCATCACATTAAATGAGAAATAAATGTCTCTCTTTGGTGGCAACCCCGGTATCTCTCCAAACACATCTTCAAACTCTTTTAGGACTTCATTGTCTTCAATGCTTGGCACTTTATCTTTTGGTGTCTCTTCCATATGTGTTGAAAATATTTGGCATCCTTTCCTAAAGCTTCTCTTCAGTTGCAAGGTTGAAATTTCTCTGATAGATACCGCCCTTAGTGTTATCAAATGGAGTTGTTTTGGGTCAATTCATCCTTAGGTTTTTTATTTTTATCCTTAGTGTTGTTTAAGTTTACTTTTGACCTCCTCCTTATAGTCTTCTTAGGTCTTAAGACAAATAAAGTTAAGGTTGATGTTGGCCAAAACCGTTGGTTTATGTCTTCATCTTTATGACATGGTTAGACAAGCCATCGTCCTTATGCTCCACCACTACCCTAACATGTCACCACCTACACTATGTGCTTAAACCCCTCCACTTTGTCCCTCTACCTGTTAGAAGGTCAAATCAAGTTCTTTTTTGTATGTTTCCATCTCATCAGGACATTTCGCAGTGCATCTCAAGTACACTTTGCTCTCATTACCATTATTGCACTTATGATGCTTTGTCAACCGATCACTTATTGCATTATTGCACTTATGATGTTGGCCAAAACCCTTGGTTTATGTCTTCATCTTTATGCCATGGTTAGACAGGCCATTGTCCTTATGCTTCACCACTAGCCTAACATGTCATCACTTCCACTATGTGCTTAAACCCCTCCACTTTGTCCCTCTACCTGTTAGAAGGTCAAATCAAGTTCTTTTTTGTATGTTGCCATCTCATCAGGACATTTCGCAGTGCATATCAAGTACACTTTGCTCTCATTACCATTGTTGCACTTATGATGCTTTGTCAACCGATCTCCTTGTTTTCAACACTCATGTTTTTAAGGAAATTATCTGGGATTTCATCATTTAAAGCATTTCTAACTGTTTTTCCAAGATTTCAAATTGCTCCTAGCTCGGCGCTGCATAAAATGTTGTTTTTAGACATGTGCTATGGAATTTGTTGCAGACTGGATCGCGAAGGTGAATTGGAGGTTAGACCTATTGCAGGGGGTTTCGCCCAAGCTCAAGCATATCAACTTTTAAGCCACAACCTCTAGGTACTCCATGAGCTTTTTAAGCCCTGTTGAAGATCAGTTAAAGGCTATGGTTGCATTTCCTCTCTTAGGCACTGCAAATTGGTGAATCCATGCTACCAACTATCCCTTTTACCTTTGTTATCTCAATTCTCAGCCAAGTGCAGAGCTCTCAACTTCTTTGATATAAAAATTGAACAAACCTTTATGTCAAGCCATTGTGCCTATCTCTTATTTGGCTTTTGTTGCCTGCGCTGTGAATTCTGCTGCGAATCCCCTGTTTTGGTGTTGCAAACCCTGTACAACAACTCACATTTTTATCCACTTACCTCACAACCTATACCAGTTGGTTACTATTAATATTTCCATTTTAATTTCAAATCTAAAGTCTATCTATGTTGGAAATTGAAAAGAGCTTTGCTGATAAAGTTGTGATGATGTTGTAAAAGTGGGGGTGAGGAATAAAACAAAATCGTTTACAATGAGCTTCCTCCTTGCATCTCCATTGTTCATGTATGGTCTTCTTCCATTTCCTAACTATCATCTTCTCTTTCATAATCCTAGGGGTCAAATTGGTTGCAAAACATTAAAACCCTAGACAGAAGCCAGCTCTGAAAAATATTATCCCTCCAAACCCTAAGACCTCTGTCCTTTTGTTTTACCTCTTGCATCACTCAGATTGTTGTCTTAGTTTTCTTCCTATAACAACAAATGGATACTCCACAACAGAATAAGGCTCATAAGGGTGGGGGCATAGTAAGGACTGAACCCTGAGGTAGCTAGAGAATTTTCCTTGAATTTTGATGGAACCAAAACTAAGGTGGGAACTCTTGATCTTGAGGTATATGAAGCAACCATAGCAGCAACTATTGAGATACCAAACACTGGTGAAAGATGGTTTAAATCTATGAATCTAAATACAACCTTCTCTAAAGAATTCCTTAAACCAGAATGTCAGGGAGATAACCTATCAAAGGGAGTGCCTAGGAGACACATGGTTGAGGGATTTGGAAATATGCTAAGGGTGATCCAAAGATATTCCACCTTTAAGGGTAGGTTCAATATGGTTTATCAGTACCATATTAGAATTTTGTTGCACTTCACAGGAAAAGACCTCATGAACCTCCCTTTCTATTTGTTTAGAAGTATTGGGAAAATGGTTGACAGGGTCCAAGCCAAGTCCAAGGCCGTGGACACAAGTGTTTTTCACTCAGGGTTGATTAAGATGCTTGTCATGGAGGAGTTAAAGAAGAAAAACATTGAATGGGATCAGTTCATTTCCTCTACACATCTGCAATTAAATGTAGCTCCTACTCCACAATCTAAAATGTAGAGTCCTCTTCAAGCTGATAGCATTGTTCACATAGAGACATGTAGGAAGAGGAAGAGCAAGGAAATTGCTAAAAGTGGTGAGTCTCCTAAGGAACAAGAAGAAGAAGGGGGATCTCATTACACTCCTCGAAAGGAATTTTCACCCCAACTAGCTCCAGAATTAGCAAAAATTCCATCAGCCAAAGCCACAGGCACAAAAGGAAGGAGGTTACTCTTCCCCTCACCAGCTACTGCAGTTGAAGCTAAAGCTAGGAGGCCCTTCACCAGGTCATCATCCAAAAAGGAAAGTGTTGAAAAAGAGGTCATAACAGAAGCTCCTATCAAGAGGAAGGATAAAGCTAAAGTTGAAACTGTTGAAAAACATATTGAAGTCATAGACATAACCACTCCCCCTAAAAGCCTTACCTTCAAACGACTGATCAAACAACTTAGAGAAGCCAGAAAGGAGATTGTTGAATTGAAGGGACAAGGTTTGTCTGAGAGGAAAAAGATGAAGGATCTGATGGATATGTATTTGGAGATTATTGATAAAGCCATATTCACAGCAAAGAGATTTATGCCCCTCCATAGGCAGCTTAAGAATTTATACAGAGAGAACAAGGATTTACAAGCTCATATTAGAAGACTTAAGCTAGTGCTTCAACCTTTCAAGGAAGAGTTATCCCAAAGGAATTTGAATGTGTTGGCCCAATATGGCACCAGAAGGAGTACCAAACTCAGGAGGTGAAGTGAAATGTCTTTAAGAATCTCAGTTTTTAAAGTGGTTATCCTTGCATTTTGAAGATTTTGGGGAAAGTATAATGCCTATAGTTGATTTTTCACTCATACATCATATTATGAGGCTTATACAGGCTTACCTAACTATGGGAAAAGTTTTTGGGTGTTTTTGGCTCAAACTGGACAAATTGGATAGCGACAGAACATTTCGCAGCACCTGGCACTGCGAACTGGACTACACAGTCGAACGTTGCAAACTTCGCCGCGAACTGGTTGATACAGTTGAACGCTGCAAACTTCGCTGTGAACTCCTATTTTGATGGGTTCAAGAGGATCAACGGTCACCAAATGGCTTGGGGAGCATGGTACAACTATTAAGAGGTTAGTTAAAGTTGGAGGATACCTGGAAACAAAGGAAATGCACTCAAAGGACACCTCACTATGCAAGATTTAGGTGTTAGGATAGTTGCCAACATTAGCCTTTTTTATAGCAGTTTGTTTTTTCCACTTTGTACAGGTGTAAGATTTTCAGTTTTAGATGAAAGAATCCTATGTTAGAGGATGAACTCACATTGTATGTTATCATTCCTTGTCTATGACTATATATGCAATGTTATAATACATTTTGTTGGTTCGAATGGTTGATGTAAAAGACTTTTTTGGTGATTTTAATGAAACAGAGCCTACTCTGGTTTTGATGTATCATACTTGATGAAATCTTGTTTAATGGAAGTTAGTTCTCTTTTTTCCATCTTACCTCTCTCACTTTGAAATTGTACTGTCATTGAAGGTTTCAAATGATATTTTGTAGTTGTATGACAATGGATGTTTGATTGTGATATTGTTATAGCTTTCTCAGAGTTTTTGTTTGCTTGGATTTAAGAAGTTCTTGTATCTAAAGCATTTATCTCTTTTGTCTACTGGCATAGACTGAAGCTAGTGGTAGACTCACTTAATTTTCTTACTAAGTCTTCCTTCTATTCACACTAATCCTCAAAACCCTGACCTAAGATAAACAAGACCTCTTTTGTTGAAGCACTTGATCCAAAATTTCCTATTTTTTGACATTGTTGAACTGAGTTTTATCCATTTGACACCACATTTTAAGACTTATCTCATAAAACTATTAATGGGTACTGAGCTTTCACTTTAGCAATCAAAATGTAAATTTTAGTGCTAACATTCTTGGCGTCATTGTCGGGGAATGGATTGAAACCATTTCCGTAGGATTGAATGACAAAGAAATATTGATTCTGAAGGTGCATAATAATCAGTACATTGAAGACTGCAGTTTGCATCCAACGACTCCATTGTTTCAGTTGTGGCTCCTAAAGGCAGACACATGAGGTCTACCCCACATCTACCTTTGGCTACTCCTGAAACTAACCCAGATAAGATCATCAAGATAGGAAAAGCTTCTCAAGAAAGCTTTTGCAATGTTGTTCCAGGTACTACTGGTCATTTTCTTGATTCCACTTTTAAAACACCAGTAACTGTATCTAGTACTCCTCTTTTATCCTCTATTGGAATTTCTAGAAATTTGAATCTTGAAGATTTCCGTGTGGAATATTCTTCTTTTTCTCCCAGATTGAAAGAAGAAAGTTTTGAAGTTCTTGCCTCCCCTGATGTTGTGAGTTGTTTTAGACTTGAGAGCTTAGAGGATTTTCCTACCTTGGGTTCTCTATCTCATCCCTCTCTTAAAATTGTTGTGACCAAAGGGGAAGAAACCTCAGTTCCCTTGGAATCCACACCATCCTCTTCCAAGACTCAACCTCTCCTTGTGAAAACTGAAATGTCTCGATCTTATATTCCTCCTTCTCCCAAGCTACACATAATCAAGACTGTAGTTGTACCAATCAAGACTCAATCTCGTCCTTGCTCTCCTAGAATTTATAATCCAATGGCAGGTGCTAACCTTCTTAGAAATAGGATGGATGCGATAGTGGTTGCTAGGTATGCCCCTCTTGTGTTGCCTCAGCCTATGAATGTTTTCCTAGTTGGAGACTATCTAAAGTACATGCCCAAGTTTACAGGGGAATAGGAGATAACTGCATAGGAACACCTTGCATCCTTTTATAGCTATGCTGACAATCTTAATATTAAGAATGAGGATGTTTGGATGAGAGTTTTTGTACAAAGCCTTGATGGTGAGGCTAGGAAATGGTTTAGGGGTTTAACTCCTGGATCTATTGCTGGAATTGAAGCTCTAAATGATGCCTTTCTGAGGCATTGGGGAGATAAGAAAGATTTCTTATATTATATTAGAGAGTTTGGGTCACTCAAGAGAAAAGAAGGGGAATATGTTTCAGATTTTTCAAAGAGGTTCAATAAAATGTACACCAAAATCCCCACAGAAATTAATCCCATTGAAACTTTTGCCAAGATAACCTATGCCAGTGCTTTTGACCCTAAGTTTTTCCTCTTGTTGAGAGAAAGGAGATCTACCTCTCTAGCTCATATGCAAGATACAACCTTGGAGGTAGAATCTAATATATTGGCAGCTGACAAGCTCAAGGGAAAATCTGATAGAGATAGAAGAAAAAGTAGGGTTGAAGCTTCAACCTCTGATTCTTCTGGTTTTAATCCTCAAGTAGATGAACTAACAAAATTGGTTAAATCACTTTCTGCTAAAATGGAAAAAATGAAGCTTGAGGGAAAACATAATTATAGAAATACTCAGAATACTGATAATAGAGGAAATTTCAGGAGACAAAATAATGCCCCTCAGATCCTTCAAAGAGATCAAAGAAATAGGGATGACCAAAAAGTCCAAACCCCTCTCCAAAATAACATGGTTGATGATGAAGTAGGAGAGGATGAAGAAACATATCTAGAAATTCACTTTGTGGGTGATACCTCTCCATCCCCTCATCTAACTCAGTCTGCATATGAGGAGTCTCTTATGGAAAGTCAATTGAATGAATTGAGTAAATGAGAAAAAGCTAATGAAAACCAAAATAAATACAACTTAAGGTCAAAAAAGAAGGAGGGGGAGCCTAGTACATCAGATCATCCCAACAAAACAGAAAATTATGCTAAGGTTGTGGTTTTTAGAAACAAAGAAAAAGAGGAACAAAAATCTCAAACAGTGATGAAGACCCATGTTCCAGAAATTAAGGAGATTCTGAAATCTCCCTCTTCCTTTAGCTTTGAGAATGAAATTCAAAAGATAAAAATTCCGATACAATTTTTAGAGTTGATTAAAAATGAAGAGTTCAAAAGATATCTTTCCAAGATACTGCAACCCAAATATTCCTCCAATTCCATAAACTCAGTGAATCTACAAGATGAAAAACCAACAATCATATTGGGACCTTTGGTAGAACATAGGGATGAATCTTCTCCTCCATTTTACACATCATTAAATATTTATGATAAAGTTTTGCACAATTGCTTGATGGACTCAGGTGCATCTCATAACCTTATGCCTAAAAATTCCATGGATGAGCTTGGCCTGAAAATTACTAAAACCTATCATAACCTATACTCATTTGACTCCAGAAAAGTGAAATGCCTTGGAGTGATCAAAGATCTGGTTGTTATCTTGTTTCAATTTCCCATGAAGAGTGTGGTCATGGATATTTTGGTGGCTGATGTCCCCCCTAAGTTTGGGATGCTATTGTCAAGATCTTGGATCAAGAGACTAGGGGGGAATTTGTAGATGGACCTTTCATATGCCACTATCCTTGTATTTGGAGGAGACCACAAAATGATTTATAGGGAAGCACACCTAGATGACATCATCAGTGATGAAGCTAATCCTACAAACCACCACATTTTTGCAGTTGACACTGATCTAGGATCCAGCATCTTACAACTCACTGATGTTCCTCAATCACCTATTGAAATCAGAAAACAACCTTTTAAAACTTGTGAGACACCTTCTCAAAATACCCCAGTGTGGAAGATGTTTTTTGATGGGGCCTCTTCTAAAGAAAGTGTTGGTGTTAGAGTGGTCTTTATTTACCCAACTCAAGAAATCATATCTTTGTCTCATAAACTAGAGTTTGAAACTACAAATAATGTAGCAAAGTATGAGACTCTTGTTTTGGGTTTTAGGGCTGCTAAAGATATGAAGAATCAAGAGTTAGCAGTGTATCAAGCTAAACACCCCAGGTTAAGGACTTACAAAAATGAAGTTTGGGATCTTATTGATAATTTTTTCTCAGCTTTTAACATCAGTTTTGTTCCAAGAGAAGAAAACACTATGGCAGATTCTTTGGTTGTTTCTGCAAGTAATTTTAAAATCCCTTTGCCCCCCAAGCTCAAATATGATGTGGAAGTAAAGTATAGACCCTCTATACCTGACAATGTAAAAAATTGGAAGGTCTTTGAGGATGATCTTGAGATTAAGATATTTCTAGAAATTGTGGAAGAGTTTTTTTCTCTTCACATTGATCAAGATCATGATGATACCAAAATCCCTCATGATGATATTTTCCTGAATAAAATTGCAGACCACAAGATTGTTCAACTTCCCAGTAACCATATTCCAAAAGGATTGGTTCCTTTGGAGAGATTATTTGACAAAAATGATGTTGTTGTGAAGGTTAAAGGTTCAAGTGAAGAAG
>ML787255.1:190722-202121 GCA_009831015.1 Picea engelmannii
TTAGTCTAGTATTAGATTAGGTTAGTCATATAACATTGTATTCTTATGTGATGTTGTTTCTCTTAATTTTTTATAATCACAAACAATTCTAGATGTAGTGATTAACTCTAGTTTGTAGTTGATGTAACTTTTTTTATACACTAGTAATAAGGAGTAGCTAAAATATAAAAATTTCATGATGAAATCTACGATAACATGATGAAATATACTAGTCAGACAATGAAAAATGAGAACATGCCAAAGTGTCTTAGAAAATAAAATCGTGACCACTGTAAGTAGCATAAAATTGTGACCCTTGTATGTAGCTGCAAATCAACACGTCATAATTTAAACCAACCAAACCCAATTGTGGATGACAAGTGAATGGAATTCTTTTTTTAGTGGTGAATTTCAAAGATTGACATTTTCTCTACAAAACAACTTAGAGGCTAGTGTGGTGTTGAGTGATTCAAGTTTGAGAAATTTTTACCACTTTCGTTAAATGGTGTGTAATTATTTTCCATGGTGATTCAGTACACACTACTCTAAAGTACAAATTGAAGAATATTGATCTTAATAGTTAATTGATAATAATAATAAAAAAACATATCAAAATGTCTAAGAAGAAATAATTGTGAGGATTGTAGATCACTATAAATAAACATATCATAATCGAAAGGAGTAGCTAAAATATAAAAAAATTGACAACTTAATGTTTGGTATGGTGTAGGTAAGACAAGTACTTGTCAGTACAAAGATTTGTCACTATGAACTAAAATGGCAGGAAGCTTGCTCGGTTAAGAGCGACACTAGAGGTGAGGGGAGATGGAAAATGTTATTTCCCTTGCTATGATTGCAAGGGCTTGCAAAGAAAAAGACTTTTAATAACAAGAGATGAAAGACATTGTAGGGAGAAGGGGCATGCCGAAGGGGGTTATGAATATCATCCCTTGGTAAGAGGATTCAATATTTAATGTATTCTCTGTAATAGTCATCATGTCATGAATTTTAGTAGTATTTCTTATCGAGATTTTTATATTTTCTATACACACTAACTTTTCTACGTTGTTTTTAAATATATAGACAATGCCCCCAAAATTTTGACCTCCAGAGAGTTATTTTCCAAGTACTAGCAAAAATACTCCTTTACAGGGTGATGAACTTCGAGATCAGAATATTGAAGTTGTTGATCAAGTTATTAATGATGATATGGATGGAGATAATTTTAGTGATTCAAACCAAGAAGATGAGATACATAGATTGATCCAAGACACATTTGCTCCAATGGATGAGGAAAACCAGGATGATAGTCATGATGTTGATCCTCTACTCGAGAAGTCATGTCAACCTCTTTATGAAGGCTCAAAAAAAAATCTTCTATCTACTATATTGTTGTTGGTGAACTTGAAGGTTTTGAATGGTTTATCAAACACATGCCTCACACAGATACTAAGGTATTTAATTTGTTAATTATTTATGCCTGCATGTTCACAAATACTTAAAAGGTTCAATTTTTTCCTATATTGCTATTGTTTTCTAATTTGTAAATTAGTATGGATGCGATATTGATGATTAATATTGTTTACGTTGACTTATTGGTTTGAATTTTGTAGATTGTTAGGTGAATTTCTATTACCGCCGTCAAATATTTTGCCACGCACATATCGAGAAATATTCGTGGTTATGAAAGAAATTGGAATGGAGTATCAGGTTATTGATGCATGTCCTAATGATCATATCATATACTATGGACAATATGCATTAGAAAATGAATGCCCACAATGTCAAATAAGTAGATATCGAACCGATAAAGCATCAAAGAAGGTGCCTCACAAAGTTCTTTGTTGTATTTCGATAATTCCACGTTTCCAACAGCTGTTCAGGTGCCAAAGTATAGTAAAGTTTATGGATTTCCATGCAAAGAACAAAAGTTGAAACAATGTTCTTCAAATGCCTGCAGATGGTTCTGCATTGAAGTACATCGAAGAAAAGTGGCCAATTTTTAAAGAAGAACTTCATAATGTTAGACTTTCGTTGGCAGCTGATGGTGTCAATCCATTTGGAGAGCTTCATTCTACGTACTCAATGTGGCCTGTTTTTGTTATAAACAATAACCTTCCTCCTTGGATGTCGATCAAGAGAGAGCACACAATGCTGGCAATGATTGTTCCAGGTATTTAATTATCTTTTAATTGCTTTAAAGTATGACAAAATATTTCATTTTTTTTTTGTGCATGGTAATTATTTCTTTTATATATAACAACATCTAGATAAGTATAATTATTCATGCAGTATGTTGAACCAATTAGGTAAGTACCAGGTTAAAGATATGAATGTATATATTGAGCCTCTTACCGATGAGTTGTTGAAGTTATGGGCTGGCGCCACTATGTATGACATCTCTAGACCAACAGGGCAAAAACGATTTCAATTCCATGGAATACTATCATGGACAATTCATGATGCTCCTGGGTTAACACATTTTTGTGGTATATTGTTACTTTCTTCTGTGATTTAATATTAGATATATTTATTGAAAATATCATGCATTATTTTAAATTGTAACTCTAATTCGCTACATTAATTCATATATCTTGTAGGTCTTCAAACAAAGGGTAAATTTGCATACCTAGTTTGTGGTCCCATGATAAAATATTGTCATTCAAGGAGTTTAGGAAAGGAACTGTTTGATGAGTATAGGCACTTTCTGCCTAAGAACCATACTTATCGAACTACAGACAAAGCAAAATTCAATGGTAAAGAAGAGAATGGAAAAAAACCACGAAGAATGACACCTCACCTATGGAAGTTGGAATATATTAGAAATCATCAAGGTATGCAAATTATTTATGTATGACATATTATATAAATCTTTGGTTAATTTCATTAGTATTAATTTCATTTTGTTTGATTAATTAGTGTTAATTTTAATTTGTTGATGTTTCATGAATGTCATTAAGGCACGAATGGGCTTCCACGAGGAATGAAAAGTTACCCGATGCAATTCAGTAGATTTCCATACTACGAGCACCTACAAATAGTTCATCTGTTTGATACAATGCATATCGGGAAGAACATAACATAATTGTTATGGTGAATATTAGATGGAAGGACTGACAAAGAGAGAATTGGAAAGATTTGTTGTGACATCCAGGAAGCTAATCACGCATTGCAAAGTGTTATTATTAATTCTAATGGTGATGGTTGTGAACATAATACTAGTCTTCCTTGGTTATTGACGGAGCAACAAAGCAATATTGTAAAAGAGGTCATTCAAAAAATTAGGTTTCCGACGGGGTTTTCGTCGAACATACAAAATATCTTAACGAAAAAAGGTGATTTTGGTGGCGTTAAAACACATGTCTGGTATACATCCATTAAGGTAATTAATAGTTTATAATATATTTCCTTATTGGTACGCATTTTTTGGAAACAAATAATAATTATTTGTTTTTTGTTATAGTATGTTCTACCTTTATCTCTCCCAGACGACTTTGACAACAACATAAAACAAATTATTTATGTACTTGGCAAATATATGAGGTAAGTAATGTTTTATAAGGAAAATGTACTTCTTATGTGATTTGTAGCAAAACTTATGGACATATTATGTTTTTCTTGCAAATTTATGTATGCCTTGATATTATTTTATTGCATCGACATTTGTAGGTGGCTATCATAAAAAAAAATCCATAAAGAAGATATAAGGTATTGGAAGAAAGACATTTTTGAACTAATGTGTCAAACGCAACAATATCTACCTCCAACATTTTTCAATGCACAAGAACACTACCTCATACACCAAGTTAAGGAGATTGAATTATGTGGACTAGTACACACAAGGTCGATGTGGATGGTGGAGAGGAAGTTGAAGTCATTGAAGCATTTTGTTAGACAAAGAGCACGTCCGGAGGGTTCTATGGTTGAGGGATATATGGTATATCAATGCATGGTGTATATTAGTCAATATCTACCTAAATTAGCAGAAAATATGAATGTGCCTCGCATTTGGCATCTTGACTCCATAAAAAAATTTGAAGGGGAGGTCCTATTGGGGAAAGGTAAAATGAGGATTGTGAAAGGTAATTATTAGATGTTGAAGTAGATTTAATATATTACACATTTATTTTTCCAATTTTATTTTATCATACTGATTTTTTACATTTTTTATTCCTGCATATTGAACTATATTAAACTATTCATTTATTAACAATAGCTAAATAATGATATTAAATTGTTATTTTATCATATAGTTGCTTGAGAGTGGGATGCTTTACATTTATACATTCCAAACAACCTTGATTGGATGGAGCATTGGATATAATATATTGAAGAATACTTCGGTAGGTTATCATGGGAAGGGGTGAGTAAGATGATTAAAACAGTGCATCATCATCAAGATCAATTTCCTGATCTTACGTCAACTAGGGAAGTTGATTTAGCCTTTGGTTTAAAATATAAACATGCAAGTAAATTGTTTGCCCACATTTTCCTAGTTATTTCCCGATTTTTCAATGTATTTGGTTTGTTTAATTTTTGAAATATATATTTACTAAGTCCTATATGAGGTTTATTAATTGGCAATGTATTTTTTACTTGTTGTCCATGTTGCAGTTGAAACATCACAAGGCTATGTGGTGTAATGGTTGTAAGTTTCGTATCAAAATGTTGGATGATAAGATGAAAACCTAGGATTGTGAGATAACTGCAGTGTTTAAGGTCACCAACATTTCCTCTAGAAGTGACAAAAATCTAGAAGAAACTGAGAATAGGTACTATGGGCATTTGGAGGATATAATTGAGTGTGATTTTAATTCATTTAAATAGTTTTGTTTGAGGTGAAATGGTACATGCTACAGATGCATGAACGTGATCCTGAAAGAACTGTTATTGAGCATGATAATGGATTTACCATGGTTAATACAAGGGCATTTGAACCAGGTATAGAGCCTTATGTTCTTCCAAGTCAATATGAGCAAGTATTTTACTCAGAGGTATCTGGTAAAACAGGTTGGTCATACGTTGTTAGATATGATCCAAGAGGAAGACCAGTAAAGTATAATCATGTAGCCGAGGATAAAGATAATAACAAGGAAGAAGATCATGATTATGTAGATCAGGAGAAGGTGGTTGTAGTCGATGTGTCAGACGAAGAAGTTGAAGAAGTTGATCATCCAAATGTAGGAGACGATGATATCATTGACGATATCGATAACTATACTAGCGAAAATGATGTTGATATGAATGAGCCTTTCACCAATATCGATTCTGAACCAGATCCTGATACAGATGTTGAGATGGATGAAAAAGAAGATGATTGATATTTAATTGTTGAAAAGAAGAGGTATGTGTTTATATCTTTTATATGATCTTTATATGTTTTTATTTTGTATAATAGAGTATATGTTACATGTTCTTTATAATTTCAAATTAGGTACTATGGGGAAATTGAGAGTGATGTAGGGGCGGGGGGGGGCATAATTGGATCTTCCACCTTCACATGGTTTCCCTTGTTTAGTAGAGAATGAACTATTCTCGAAACCAAGAGGAGCTCTGCGCGATTGCGCCTAATCATAGCAACGATGTAGGTATGTCATCCCAAGGATTTACATTTTTATGTTTACATTTTTGTATAAGCCAATGAATGACAACCATAATTTAAATTTTTGTCGTGTTTGAATAAAATATGATCAATCCTAATCTTTTGTCAAAGCAACATGTTGTTGCAAAACCTGTCTAGAACAAGGAATTAATTTGACAATATAAGCCATTGTTCTGGTAATGGCTGACGTGGATGCCAGGTTCTTAGGTTTCATTGAAAAATATAAAAAAGAACCCTTTATGAGATTTTTCAATGCAAATCCGTCGAAATTGCAGATTTTGATTTCAAAAATCGGATTTAGAAATTTCAAAAACATCTCATACCAACGATGTAGGTATGTCATCCCAGGGATTTCATGCAACAAAAAAATATCTGTCAGATTTCCATCTAAAATTGTCCGTTATGCCTCTCCTTTCTGTGGGATTTTCGTCCAAATTTGAAACAATATCTACATTGAAAATTGTTGGTTTTGCTTTGCGTTGAAACAATATGCCTCTCCTTTTTGCTATAGTCAACTACACTTCTTTTGACTTGAATTTGTAGTTTTGAATTTGTGTTATTCAAATATTTTATTGTTTTTGCCTGAATACTTATAACGAGATGCTACTCGTCTTTTGATAAGGATCCCTTCTTGATTCCGAGCTTCAAGTAGTTCTTCCACCTCTCTGCATAGGATTTCGGATCTCTGTCCAGGGCTCTATTCATTCTCTGTGATACAAGATTCCATTATCGTGGCTAGTATCGCTTAATATAGGCATGTAACAAAGAATCATCTTCAAACCGCCACCTTTTTTGCTCCTTCATCTGTCCATTTCATGGGGTTCTTCATCCTAATCAACTAAAATTACCGTGTAGAAGATGACATGGATAGACTGTTTGTATGCATTGACAATAAGGAATGGTTTCCAGACTCAAACATCATTTAGCTAGTTCAACAGTAATCTCGATTTTCCTTGACGATATGTAGCTTGATTTTTCATATGGAGCTTCATTCTCATATGTAATCTAGTTCAACAGTAACATGATGGGAAACAATAACCTGTGAATGGGGCCAATGTTGAAATTCTTTCAAAATGTTTCTATATGCACTGAAATTTGATATGGATAGATTGTTTGCATGCCTTAATGATATGGAAGGGTTTCTAGACTCAAATAAACAGTACTGGATGTGAGAACATGTGTACTGTCGATGGATTTTAAAAGGAACAATGAACAAACATTGTACTACGTCTAGACATGGGCAATGGTGACATGTGAATGGGGCCAACGTTGAAATTTTTTCAAACTGTTTCTATATGCACTGAAATTTGACATGGATAGAATATTCGCATGCCTTAACGATATGGGAGGGTTTCTGGACTCAAATTTGATTCACACACCCACTTGTTTCCATCATCAATTCATCATGTAAACCATAAACCCTAATTTTCTTTCAAAGTACACAAATTGGTTGATGCAAGTTTTAAGTTTTCATTAGTCTTTATTCATTTTTCTTTCAGGTTCTACATTGTATCTACAATGTATGTGTGTCATAGTTGTGATGAAAAATCCCTCTTTTCATTCATTGTTTAATCAACACTATAACAATGGTTGTGATGAATGTCCATGCGTCCCTAAGGAAATTTCTATGATCTTGTACCTTGTTGTTTGACCTTAGATCATTCCTTGGACAACCATGAGAACCATACTTCATGTTACAAATGCATTTGATATGACCATTGTTATATCACATATTGCATTTGTGATTCGATAAATCCCTAAGCATGGACCATAAATCCCTCTTTTTCGTTGATTGCTTAATCAACACCATAAAAATACTCCCTTGCAGTACTAGATGTGGGGACGTGTGTACTGTCGAACGAATTTTACAAGGAAATTGTACTAGGACTAGACACGGGAAATAATGACCTGTGAATGGGGCCAACATTGAAATTTTTTCAAATTGTTTCTGTATGCATTGAAATTTGACATGGATAGACTATTCACATGCCTTAACGATATGGGAGGGTTTCTGGACTCAAATTTGACTCACACACCCACTTGTTTTCATCATCAATTCATCATGTAAACCATAAACCCTAATTTTCCTTCAAAGTACACAAATTGGTTGACGCAAGTTTTAAGTTTTCGTCAGTCTTTCTTCATTTTTATTTCAGATTCTACATTGTATATACAATGTATATGTGTCATATTTGTGATGAAAAATCCCTCTTTTTGTTCATTGTTTAATCAACACTATAAAAATGACCGTGATGAATGGCCCATGCATCCCTAAGGAAATTTCTATGATCTTGTACCTTGTTGTTTGACCTTAGAGCATTCCTTGGACAACCATGAGAACCATACTTCATGTTACAAATGCATTTTAAATGACCATTGTTATATCACATATTGCATTTGTGATTCCATAAATCCCTAGGCATGGACCATAAATCCCTCTTTTTCGTTGATTGCTTAATCAACACCATAAAAATACTCCCTTGCAGTACTAGATGTGGGGACATGTGTACTATCGAATGAATTTTACAAGGAAATTGTACTAGGACTAGACACGAGCAATAGTGACCTATGAATGGGGCCAACGTTGAAATTTTTTCAAACTGTTTCTATATGCACTGAAATTTGACATGGATAGACTATTCGCATGCCTTAATGATATGGGAGGGTTTCTGGACTCAAATTTGACTCACACACCCACTTTCTTCCATCATCAATTCATCATGTAAACCATAAACCCTAATTTTCTTTCAAAGTACACAAATTGGTGGATGCAAGTTTTAAGTTTTAGTCAGTCTTTCTTCATTTTTCTTTCAGGTTGTACATTGTATATAAAATGTATGTGTGTCATAGTTGTGATAAAAAATCCCTCTTTTCATTCATTGTTTAATCAACACTATAAAAATGACTGTGATGAATGGCCCATGCACCCTTAAGGAAATTTATAAGGAATGCATTGACTTATTTTGTGAGACCTAAATGGTTGCAATTGTGAAGGAAAGCACTTGCAAAAGATCTGTTCTTTTTGTTTTCAATCATCCAATGAGCATAATATTATTGTAAGCACAACCCCTTCTTTTCCTTTTCACAATTCCACGCTCTTCTAGGCATTTTTTATCCCTAAATGACGTCATTTCAAGTTAGAGAAAAGTTTTTTGGGATATTCTCTATTTCTAATCAGGATTTCTGTACAATGCATATTCATCTTGACTCGATGTGTTTTGTCTACTCTAGAAGAAAAACTGAGAACAACTTCAAGAGTGCCTTGTCCTCCTTGGGTTTATTTAAGTTAACTCCAATGGTCTAGACTTGTCTAAAATTATTTTGGAATAAATCATAGATGCGACCTCTTGTTTCATAGAGTTATTTTTAATAAAATTCTTAGTATGATGCACATTAAAATTTATATGATCTACTCATTGATGGATTTCTCCTTATGAAAAAGTTAAAGAAGGGCTCACAACAATATTTGTTGCTACCTGTTTCAATAGTACACTATGGAAATAAGACTCATTTACTTATAACATAGTTTGAAAATCCAACTAGCAGAAGATGCTTCATTTGTTAACTCAATATGTAATCGGCTAGTTTTCCTCCACATCCAGAAGGATAATCAATAAATAAGGTTCAATTACAAGAGATTGTAACTACAAGGACCCGGGTGGAGTCATCGATTTGTCGGGTTTTAGTGTTCCCACTGAATGGATGCGTTGTTTTTGACATGGAATGGGAAAACACATATACCTTCTTAATTTTCTTCCTTCACTTGATGTGGGCCTGGTCATTCCTAGCCTTGAATTGAAAGTTACCCCTAGTCTTAGTCATCACCCTTCATGACACTTGTCACCAAATTATTAGATCACAAGGTTGGAAGCATATGGGCATTGGGATGAGGCTTTATAACCCTACAATAACAAGAGACATTAATTGAACTTTGACTAGATTGAAAGGTACGGGCAATTGAAAATACTAACAACCCAAAACTAAAAGGGATCAATACACAGACTGTCAATGAGAGGTGATCTGATGGTGTGTAGGAAGAGGCCTAGCACCTTCAAAATGATCATTCTCCTCCAACTATCCACATCTATGTATAATTCTAAATCCTCATCCCTCCTTGAGTCCAATGACCCCATGATTCTAGCGTGGCCATGATTGATGTGGAAGTTTACACATTTCGAATTATGGGATCATAGATAAGATAATGTATCACCTTTAGTGGATCATACATATATATATGGGAAAAATCCAACTATAAGAAGATGCTTCATTTGTTAACTCAATATGTAATCGGTTACAGATGCTTCATTTGTTAACTCAAATCTTCCCTTCTTCTTAATATTAGGCTTTACTTTCCATTATCAAACTACAAATAAATCCATTTGCAAAGGGTGCTCTTCAAGTGCTTATGTGATTATATAGTGGACTCTAACAATAGATCGTAAATCCTCTTCCCTTTCCACAAAAGCTACACTTCTTAAGAAGTTTTGAATATCCCTTCACTCCACTGGTTGGTCACAAGAAACAAAAATATCGGTAGATTGTTCCACGGTTGGCAGTGGATTACATAACGCCATATGGTTTCTATAAGGGTGCCAAGTTTTAGAGGTATAGGAAAGAATAAATTGTCAATCACCTATGGAATAGAGTTGAATCCACCTGCCCATAGGAACTCATTAGTAGCCACATAGCTCTGACATCCGACATAGAGCTAATTCCCATCCTAGAGGGGAAACAAAGAGAGGCAATTTCCCATGTTGAAGATACAGTAAAAATTTCAAGGGAAGTTGCACTCCAATCTTTCCAAGCCATATGTAGTGGGATTCATCTTGATCTTTAGAGGATAGAACCACACTCCCCTCATAATTTATAATCCACCCTGCATAGGTCTCAATTTTACAAGGAGTCTTTGAGGAAAATCAAGCTCAAATAGATCGGGCTAAGATTCAATCCTCCTCTCCCACTACATCCCACACTTCTAGCAAATTTGGATGAGGAAAAGGAGAAGGAAGATTTGAAAGAAAATAGACAAAAATGTAGGGTTATACCATTTCAAAGGTGTCATTACTCATTTTGTGTCCTATGACCTTAGGGATGCTTGCAAGGAACAAAAATAACGAGACAAAAAAAGAGGCAGGGTAAATGACATAATGCACATGAGACATTTTTTATTGCACAAGGATGCACAAAACCTTTTGTTGGGGGGTGATGATGGGTCACCAAATAGTGGAGATTTGAGGCCCATATTGTTACTAATATGCATTCTTGAGGTTATGCAAATCATTTTCTCAATTAGGTTTAATCACAACGGGGATGTTCATCAACTTGCACTTGCATGGTTTCTTCTATCTTTGTCACATGGTTATGTTTTATTTCTGCAAGTATATCATAGTTTCATGTAGAGAATTCATGCAAGTTGTTATATACATTTTATTTTCTTCATGTCATTTCACTTTCAGCTAATGCAATTTTGTTGTCACAACAATTTCATTTATGTTATTATATCAAGTTAATTTTCTTTGTGGCATATTATTTTTATTCAAGTTAATTATGGAAATTCACTTTTTCGAACATTGTATTGCAACCTTCTAATTTAGGTTTAGTATCTTAGCCTATCTCATGAATTTTGAGATGATCATTCATTGAAATGATTGATAGATTTAGTAGTCTTATGCATATTGCCTCCTTCCTCTCTAGAATAGTGGAAACCACTCTCATTAACCCCTTCTCCTTATGCTCTTGATTTGGAGTATAAGGAGTGTAGATCACCAACCTTTGAGGGTGAAGGAACATGATATGAAAGGATGAGATTGGGCATCCT
>ML787255.1:202948-221008 GCA_009831015.1 Picea engelmannii
TTCACGTGACAGAGAAGAGGGGAAATGGGTAAGAGATAAAGTTGAACCCTCTCATGAAGAGCTAGGGCAAGAGGAGTCCAAGACACAAAAGAAGTTGGGAAAGAGAAAGCTAAGCTATAGCGACAGAGAAGGAGGCCAAGCACAAAAAAACTTGAGCGACAGAGACAGAGAAGGAGGTTGCCAAGCATTCCGCCGTCGAAAATGGTAATTTTCTGGGATTTGTCTCCAAACTCAGAAAACTTCAATTCCGTTAGGGTTATGGATTTGTCCTTGATGATAAGTTCTTGGCATATTAAATTCGAGGGATTCAAAGGTAATTGTGTGCTCTACATTTTGCATCATATTTAACTTATGAAACGAAATTTCCCTGGAAAATAAGTTTCAAAATAGGAGCAATATGAAGTATTGTATATTGGGCCTTTAATAATCATTAAACTTGGTGGCCATGGAATAACCATACAATGAATTATAACTAGAGAACATACAAACAATAAATTTAGAGGAAAAAGGAAAATAGGTGGAATCCATTGGCTTCACATTATTGATCTTTGCATTTGCGGTTGTCAAATTGACATTGTGTTTGTGATTATAGGATTGACTCTCAATACATAGTTTTAGAAATGCTAGTATGAAAACAATTTGATGTAGTTTGTACTCTGGAAAAATAAATGATTAAATGTTGAATGTAGTTAAAAATATCAGTGCATAGTGCAATATCAGTGGCAATAGTATGTGATGCAAAATGGGTTCATGTTGAAGCTCCTTAGTCCAAAGAACCTTGATTCACTTATATTTGTGAGGGAGGAAGAGATCTTGGCCCTTGCACAAAATGTCAAGAAGTAGTGTGCATTAAGGGAAGTAACAAATGTGAGCAAGTTGGTCTCAACATTTTCCATGGATATCATTTGTAGGATGACCTTTCGAAAGAAGAGACTTAATGCTCCATGTTCATTTGAAACTTGATTGGATCCACTTGTTTCTTCCTACCTTCTTATAATAGTATAATAAGACAATAAGTTGTAGAGAAGGATCCATTTGGATATGTAAAAACTTTCCAAAATATAAGTAATAAATGGTTGGCCATCATTGAAGAAACCTAGAAAAAATTCCCTTTATATAGACCTAGTAAGGGCATATCATATCATCAACACATAAAAGAATCTTGTTATTAAGGGTTTGATTGGTTGGTCAAGTAGGAGTGGTTATATTCCCCCATAAAGGTTTAATCCCCCCTAAGCATAGTGACTTGTTTAGGCCCTTCATTAAGGGGGGGTCCAATAAGTCATATTTTGATTGATAGGCACTACTGAAGTAGCATTTATCACATTAACACAACCTTACACCTTGGAAATACTTGCAAACACATAATATCATAGGGAGAATGCTCGATTCCATAATATGCGCACATGGGTCATCACCTATTGACACAATATGTTAAACCCTACCTTCAAATTCCCCCATGACTACCATAAGATATTAGGTGAAGCCATTGAGAATGGATCCTTATCCAAGCTCTCTCTCTCTCTCTCTCTCTCTCTCTCTGAGGAGTAGTAGGATGAAGGAGGAGGGATGGAAACTATAGAGGAGGATACTGAAGACATCCAGTTGGTCAATTATTCAGATGATCCCAAGGAGGTGGTCCAAATTTTTAGTATACAAGTTCAATTACGAAGGGTTGGGATACTAGGAGATTAAAACTTGTCGATTTTTTAAGGGGGGAATCTTGGAGTTTCATTTTTGATAGCCACAAAACCTTTGGGTTTGAAGAATTTTGTGGATTCCATTGGCATGGATGGGATGTGCAAGAGAACATCAGGAGCACTGAAATTATTGGTATTGATGCAAGTATCAATACTACATATGACGAAATTTGCGACGATTTTTTGTTGCTATTGCCACATATATTCATCGCACTTTCCACGAAGGAACTTTTTTTTTGTGGTTGGAAAGATAGAGGCGCCCATCTTGCCAACTCACCTTGCGTTGCGTTCAGGAGCCCATCTTGCAAACTCACCTTGCGTTGCATTCAGGCGCCCATCTTGCCAACTCGCCTCTCGTTATGTTTGGGCGCCCTGCCTCATTTTCACAACGACTCCTCTTGTGGGCGTTCGTCTTTCCAAGCCGCCTTGCCTTTGCACACCCAACTTGCTGATTCGCCTTGCCTTTGCATGCCCATCTTGCCAACTCGCCCTTCCTTGCCTTCTGGAAACTCCAATTTGTTTCCCACATGAGTTGTGTCGATGGCTTTTCAGTTTTGTTGGTTGGGCGCACATATTGCGAAATAGCGTTGCCCCGCCTTTGCGCTCAATTCTTTCTTTTCTTCATGTTTCCTCATGTGGTTTCCCATCTTGCCAACTCGCTTTGCCTAGCCTTTCAACCCCCCTATTTACCAATTCTACCTGCCTTGCATTTGGACTCCCTTTGTTGATGTGGGCTCTCCCTCTTGCCATGATTCCGGGCGCCTATCTTTTCAACTCGCCTTGGTGTGCCATAGCGAAACCCCATGTTTGCATTGGATTTGGGAAACCCCAAGTTTATTCCCAGATGTGAGTTGTGTCACTGGCTCCTTGGTTTTGTTGGTTGGGTGCTCCTCTTACTTACTTGACTTGCCTTTGGGCGCCCCGCTTGCCAACTTGCCTCACGTTGCCTCTGGAAACCCCAAGTTTTCCTTGCATTCAAGAAACCCCAAGGTTTTTTCCCACCACACCTGTGTCGTTGGCTCTTTCAGTTTTGTTGGTTGGGCGCTCCTCTTGCCAACACAACTTGACTTTGGGTGCTCTTCTTGCCAGCATGGCTTGACTTTGGGTGCTCCTCTTGCGAACTTTATGCAACTTTATGCAACATGCAACTTATGCAACACTGCAACTTATGAAACTATGCAACTATATGGAAGTTTATGCAACTATGCAACTTTATGCAACTATGGAACTTATGCAAGTTATGCAACTTTATGCAACTACGCAACTTTATGCAACATGCAACTATGCAACTTATGCAACTTTATGCAACTATGCAACTTTACGCAACAATGCAACTTATGCAACTTTATGAAACATGCAACTAATGCAACTTTATGCAACATGCAACTTATGCAACTTATGAAACTTTATGGAACTTATGCAACTTTATGCAACATGCAACTTGTGGAACAATGCAACTATGCAACTATATGCAACTATATGCAACTTATGGAACTTATGGAACTATATGCAACTATGCAACTATATGCAACTTATGAAACTATATGAAACTATGCAACTATATGCAACTATGCAACTAAATGCAACTTTTGCAACTATATGCAACTTTATGCAACTATGCAACTATGCAACTATATGCAACTTATGCAACTATGCAACTATATGAAACTATAAAAGACAAGACTCACACCCAAAAGCATACCAAGATAACAATAATGGGATGCCAAGTATGATATGAATCAAGTAAACAAGGACCCCAGTAAGTTTGTTACATACAATAGAATCAAGTATATTCTCCAAGCAAAACATGGGTTCCCTAAATATTTGCTCGCTAACTTATCTTCTCATTTTTTCGAGTGTTGGTACCACAAACTTGTATTCGCACGATAACTTATCTTCTCGTTTTAACCAGTGTAGGTACCACCAAATAGGTATCTATCGGATCTATCTTCCTTGAGTGATGATCAAGATATACTAAGAGAGGTTGAAAGTGAGATGTGTTGTACTAGATCTATTGGTTCTAGATCAACTAGATCTGAAAAGGTAAGGAAAATATTTCGTATACACATGCAATTTTTTATTTCCAACGGAGGGTCATGTAATTATGATGCTGAGAGCATAGGTGACATTGAGTTTCCATTGAGGTATAGACATCTAGTGCAACGATGGGCACCTAAGGAGCTACTTGAAGTGGACATAGATTTCTTCATCAGTGGGAGGATGTATCACATCGCTCCTTTGTCCTTACATGGATTGGGGTTATTTTCCATAGATGGCATAAAGGTAAACTAAGGCACTATAACTGAATTGATGGATTATGTCAGACCATTATACAAATACAATCACTAGTTGATGTTGGTCCGATATGCGCGAAGCATGCAAAGATATGGAGTTGTCGCAAATTATATACAACTAGTAGATAACAATCAAAATAAAGGGGCAACTATGTATATTGATGGAAGGCCAAAAGCTACTGGAAACATTGTGGGCTTTATAAATAGTACACGACCAGTGACAACAACTAAGAAACCAAATTGCATATTTGAGGGACGCAAAGGAAATCGTGTATTTGTATGTGCAACAAAAACAATAGTTCCAAGTGAAGAGTTGTTGATCGATTACAACTTAAATCGAATAGATGGAGGGGGTGCAGTTATGGGGGTAAATATCTTACATACCATTCAACGCAACCTTTGATCAATCATTGTTATAATTTATCACTGCAATATTTCAATTTTTTACTACATATATTTCATATTTCATTATTTATTTTCTAATATTACTGCAATATTTTATTTTTTTAATGTTACAATTACTTTCATAACTCTTGCTGATTAATTTATTGTGTCAACATTTGTCCAGGGTGACCATGAGAAATCACACGCTACATCTGTCTAGGGTGACCGTGGAAATGCACCCGTTCTGCCTCAGCAGGTAAATGTTAAATATAGTAACAACTTATGACCACAACAACTAAATTTCTGAAATTTCATTATTTATTTTCTAATATTACTGCAATATTTCATTTTTTTAATGTTATAGTTGAATTTCATAACTTTTGTTGATTGATTTATTGTGTCAACTTCTATCCAGAGTGACCGTGAAAAATCACCCGCTACATCTGTCCAGGGTGACTGTGGAAATGCACCCACTGTGCCTTAGCAGGTAAATGTTAAATATAGTAACAACTTATGACTACAACAACTAAATTTCTAAAATTTCATTATTTTTTTCCGATATTACTACAATATTTCATTTTTTTAATGTTATAGGTGAATTTCATAACTTTTGTTGATTGATTTATTGTGTCAACTTCTGTTCAGGGTGACTATGGAAAATCACCTGCTACATTTGTCCAGGGTGACCGTGGAAATGTACCCTCTATGCCTCGGTAGGTAAATGTTAAATATAGTAACAACTTATGACTACAACAACTAAATTTTTGAAATTTCATTATTATTTATTTTTATTTTTATTTTTTTTCTGATATTACTGCAATATTTCATTTTTTTAATGTTACAGGTGAATTTCATAACTTTTGTTGATCGATTTATTGTGTCAACTTCTGTCTAGGGTGACCGTGGAAAATCACCCGCTACATCTTTCCAGGGTGACCGTGGAAAGGCACCCGCTATGCCTCAGCAGGTAAATGTTAAATACAGTAATAACTTATGACTACAATAACTAAATTTCTCAAATGTTAAAGTTCATCTCATTAATTTTATTCATCAATGTATTGTGGAATGGTCAACATGGGAAGGCACCCACTGAGGATCTTGATGAGGACGAAATATTTTATTCCACTGACCCAATAGAAACTGTTGTGAAGGCCTTGAAGAAGGAAAACATAGAATATTTAGGTTTTTTTCGCAAAAGACCCCTGACACAGGAGGACAAGGCAAGAATTGCAGAGCTACAAAATCTAATAACTAATTTTGGGGTAAGTGGCATCTTCACATATTTTTATCAGCTATGACAATTTCATATCCGTTATTTTGTTTCATATTTTCTATATGATCTCATAAAGTAAAGTTTTCCATTTGTAGGAGTTTTTAAACCTTGTGGCCCAGGAACCTGTCGATCCTGCAACTGCTATAGGTAGCAATGATGCTCTAATGCAACAAAAAAGTTGACATAACAAAGTACAAGTGAGGCTTTTTGACCCTCCTAAGGTTCCCCTCGAATTCATTGATGAGAACAATGATGTTGACCGACATGAAACGCGGAAGCATTATGAGCCGGAGCCTGAGACTCCACATGACTTTGGAGAGGAACGTACTGTATATGAAGAGGAAACTATTCTGCATGGAGCAGAACGAATTCAAAGCACCAAATCACTAGATCTCACATTTCCAATGGATGGCGCATGTGTTCTGATCAAGATTTAGAAGATTGCAGGTATTTGTTAATTAATTGATTCATTTTTATCATGAAATTGAGATGAACATTTGTTGAGATTATTATAAATTAATGGATAACACGTTTCTGCAGGAAACAATGTTTTCTATAGAAACTTGAATGAAAAAGCATTGGAGTTGTTTGGCCCCACCATTCACAGACGGTGGAATGGCCAAGATAGAAAAAAGAAAGACGAATTGATAGAACACATGGTAAACTTGTTTGACAATACGTTCAACAAGAAAGTGGTTACAAAGTTAGCCAGCGAGAATTTAAAATATACCAGGGCCCAATATAGGGAGAAATTGCAGTTAGACCTCAAGCATGAGCGCCCTCCCATGGTTCCAGAGAAAGAGTGGAAGGCCCTGATAGAGGATGAAAAGGAGAACTTGTTTAAAAAACAAGGAAGACATCCACGAGCTGGTCAAGCAAGGTACAACACATGCCATATTATAAGTGAAATATGCTCATTTATGTTTTTCTTTCTTGTTTTAAGTAACAATTACGAGATCTATTTTTTTTCAAAAATTCCATATATAGGCTACCTGACACCTCCAAAGAAACCAAGACTAGAATGGAAAAGCACGAGTAGCATAAACTAGGCTAGGGTGGCTATGGAAAACTAAAATCCTGAATCGTAAAAATTAAATGATTAACTGTGGTTAATATTTATTTAACAGTAGCGGGCAAATATATGTTTTTGTTATTGGTAATTTTAATGGTGTTATGCATTGCAGTTAAATATGCTCAAAATTTCTGCCACCGAGGAGGAACTAAAGCTTGGTTACAAGCACAACTTTAAAAGTGTGATTGAATATAGGAAAAACTTGGGAAAGACTCCAATATCCCCAGCCACGCAGGCAAATAAAATGAATAAGGAAACCGCAGTAGCATGCTTGTGAAGTCTATTCATATTTTATTATATCACCCTTAAATAGGTATTTATGTTTGTTTTCAAGCAACAATGCAACTGCAACAATGAATCTAGTGATATTTGACAGACACCATGTCATACAAGGGTGCACATGTCCAATGATAGTGGGGAGCAGAGTACCCATTTTAGTATGTATGCTTCAGAATTAGAAATATTTACTGTGATTGTAGATATTTATTTCTTGACTTATACTTACATATTATCTTCTTTAAATGAAAGAGCATGTAGCTCAGGAGGGTGAACTGCGAGAGGAACCAAGTGGACAAGAAATTAATGCACCAACTGTCACAACTACACAGACAGGTAAAGAGTAATAGTGTAATGTTAATCAAAATAATGAATTAGTTATTTCAATTATATTTCAACATATCAATATGATCATTTTCGTTGTTGTAGTTCACGCCCCTGCACAAATGCCTCGACGAGCTTTTCAGCAACGTACCAGAAGTATGGTAAATGAGCGCATGGAAACACAAACAATAGAAGGACAGGGCACAAGAAATACAATGTCAAAGGATGATTATGATACCCCAATTGTCACTTTTATTAATGTAAAAAAACATAAATCAAAGAAAAATTAGATGTATAAATTCATGACTTGTATTTGGATGTTTATCGATGTTTCTAGTATGAAACATTGTTTATATGAATTACAACATTATGCTTCAATGTTTATATGTTCATATATTTTGATGACTCCTAGTTATGCATGAATGTCTATATGTTTTCTAAATAAACAAAATCATTTGTTGGGTATGGAGAATTGAGAGCGATGTGAGGGGGGGGAGGGGCCATATGAGCTTCCACCTTCATGTGGTTGGCCCTGTTTATTAGAAAATCAACTATTCTCGAAACAAAGAGAAGCTCATTAAGGTATGCGACCACTTAAGTTTTTTCTAGAGTATTTTACATAACTAAATGCATGTTTATTTGCTTGTATATTATTTACTCATATAAAGAATTTGTCTTTTATGATTCATGCATGTCTTGGTGATGGAAATGCATCTCGTGGACAACTCTTATCATGTTGTATGGGATAATGGATCTGGTGAAAGGACAATGATAAGGTAAGGGTTTTGACGTGTTTTTTAAAGTAGGTTTTATACTAGTAAAAGTTCACAATCCTCTAGAAAGGATAGAATTGCATTTTTGGTAGACAAGCATCATTGTTTTTAACAAACTATGAATCATAGGCTGTGGGAAAAACCTTTTTTTGTATTCTTACATTGACTAATACAACTATAACAAATTTTTAGTACAAAATCTTAACCACACACACACACATATATGAACCCTAAGTAAACAAATGAGAGAAGAGAAAGGGAGAATATGTACTGATAGGAGTGAATGAAGATAATAATATGAATAATGGAGTGGAGAGTGCACTCTATCCTATTTGAATGATACTTGCATCCAACATATCTCGTGTCATATTTTCAATCTATCTCGTTTGATCATAAGGGTATCTATAGGGCCTTATGTTGGTAGAAATACTACATGGTGTAAGTTTAATGACATGTTCAGAGATCTCATGAAAAAGGAAACCTTGTGGGAATTTTCTGAAACACCATGTCATGCTTATTGGAGTTATGTTTATCTCTAAAGGAACTTTTCCTACTTTATGTTGGGCTTCTATTCAATGAATATTAACAATAACTCCGTTAACATGTTTTGAGGATCTTCTCCATTTTATGTGAGCTAATCACTTGAATGGGTAGAGCATTTAGGCCATTAATTCCCCATGGTTCATGGACATTGTACCCATTATTTAAGCCATTGAACCCCCAAAACCACCCTTTCAATAACAATGGTGTAAATGGAAATTGATAATTTGTAATCTACTTAGTTTAATGTTGTGGCATTTTCCTCCATTTACAATCATCACTTGAAAGTTTATAAATGGGTGTGTAACACAATTCAGTTTGTATACCATATTTTTGTTAATGAAGGTGTGGGTACTACCTAAGTCGATAAGGACTATGACATTTTGGTTTTTGATGTGTCCTACAATTTTAACGATTTTAGGCATGTCGATATCTTTCAAGGAATTCATCAATATGGTGTAAAATTTTGCTTCATTATTTAATGAGCACTCAAACTATTCTCACAGATCCTATTAAGGTTCCTCGTCATCCTTGTCATTATTCTTGAGGTGAATAGTATTTATTTGGAACTTTTTTTCCACCAATACCATTTTTTATTACACCCAAAGCAAAATCCCTTAGCTCGTATGTCTTCCATTGTCTTTATCATGATTATGGTGTGCTTATGCATTTTTGTGTTATTTTGAACATATCTATCATTACTTCAGGCCATGGATCCTATGAGAGACTTATGTTTATCTACATTATTAGATTCAATATAACAAGCTAACTTGATGGATTTGCCCATAATAGTTAGGACCTATATTATAATTTAAATGTTGGGCTACATCATTTAAGCGATGAAAGTAAAGGCCGCGTTAGAATCTAGATATGCACCTTTGTTTTTTAGGCACTAACTATTGCAAAAGTTGTAGATCTAAAGGTTTTTATTCTATAAAATTGCATGAGAATGATGGGGTCCATTAAACCTTGATTTTGTCGAGGTTTATGTTCAATAAAAGTTTAATCTCTCTATTGTTCCTTACTTCTAAATTAAATGGATATTTGTTGGACGATAAAGGCATCATCACATAATATTTTTGTTGAGAGTGAAATGACAGTATGGTATGCACTCTTAAAGTATTCATGATCCTATCAAACCCATCTAGCATCCACGAGGATGATATTGAATATGGATGACCTAACGTATTGTCGTTAATAATCCTAGCAAGTGTATGAGCTAGCTAATTGTCTAAGGTTTGTGCCTATTGGTTGGATGTCATTTGGTCATGTACGAGATAACTACTTGTCTGAGGTCTATACCTATTGGTTGGCAGGAAGTTAGATGCATATGAGTTACAACTCTAAGTCCCTTTTATATTACTAAGTCCTATTGTCATTCGTGAAGCCTAGCATGCCAACTACATACCTACCATTAAAGGGAAAAATAACTTATTAAAATTCATATCTTATTTCTCCCTTTCATGTCATGAGTTTCTTATTGACTTGTTGGCTAGACAAACCAACATAAATCTTTTGAAGCTCAAAAGGGTCACAACTTGGAGCCTAAAAGGATCATCCAACAATCTATTTCCATATGTCAAATCCTCAGTGCCAATCATATTAGATAAATATTTTTAGCCCTACAAACCCATAATGGATTTCACCCTTTGTAATATCCTAACTTCAAAAATCTTTCCACAAGCCCAACACCTTAAGATAAATTGTATTTCATATATTTATTAGGTTCATATATATTAGATGATTTCTCTCTTTATGTTTCCCCCAAATTCTTTAATAATCCCACATACCTAGCACTTAGTTCTTCATTAGATGTTATATTATTTTTAGGTACATTAAGTTAGGAGGATTTGGTTCTCTATGCACCCTAGTACAAAATCCACCTATATACTTGACTCATGACATTATATTTATTCCATATAATTTTGGGTCCATCAAGATAAATGAGAAAATTAAGCATTGCAACTCCCCATGCTCTCATTCCCCAAATTTTCAAAAGTCCTTACATGTGGTTGAAGAGAATAAGACGTGGTTTGTGTAAAGGGGAACATGTAAATGTTCCACATTGTAGGGAATTTTTGTTTCAACAAGAATCAAATCTTTCTATGGGTACCTAGTACACAAGACAAATGGAGAAGAAATGGAGGGTCTTTTGTTGATTTTGTTTACTCATCATGATGCATTTGAATTGAGATCCTTGGAGGGTGTATTCATTGTCTTTGCATGACCTTGTTTGGTGGACATATTTGGAAGAATAAGCCAAGCTTGGGCTTCCTTAGGGCTTGAATCCCATATGTTGGATACCAGGGCCCACACACTAGATGATGATGACATGCCTTTGGAGGCCTAAGAGACACCTTGGAGGATCTCACCTATCCCCTACAATCCAAACAACTTGCCTTTGGAGGCCAAAACGTCACCTTTGAGGGCTTGACGTCACCCTAGGGCTAGGGTTTGGTGGTGATTGAAGACACTTGGCCTTTGGAGGCCTAGCGCACTCATATCCAACTCAACGAATTGACCTCTTGGAAGGATATGTGTGGCAATAGAAATATAGAGTGGAGGAGTTGACTTGTTCAAGCTTTCTTTTAATTCAAGCTTGCTCCCTTCATTTTATGCACCTTGATATAGAGTGGAGGATTTAACTTGTTCCTTCACAAGATTTCTTTTAGTCTAAGCACCTATTGACCTGGAGTGGTGCACTACTTAAGTGTAGAATCTTCAAGTTGATCACCCCAAATTCATTCCACTATCAGGAGGGAAGAGGGGTGTTCCACAACAACCCTGGTTCAATCGAGAGGCCATTGCACATTAACAATAATTTGGTTTTCTAAGGCATTTTTTGTTGTTGTGTCTATCAACTATAAGCTTTTTCTATCCAATAGATAGCCCATTGTCATAGTACACTATGATCAATAAAAGACTCACAATATTTTTAGCTCATCCACTCTTTTGATTGCTTACTAGATTCACAATATTTGACTTGCAAGTTTTGTTGAGATTATGTAAGCAATTTTCCTTTTCAACTTATGAGCATAAAACCCCAAGTCTAAGAATGGATCAACGAATATGTTAGCCTCTAAAAATATTCCCATGTCCAAAAAGCATTCACAGACTTCTTCAAAGATAACTATGCTTTTTACCATGCATTTTAGAAGTGTTATTTATTGATAATCATGTGTTGTTTTCCCTTGAGAAAGCATGTATTGCACATTCATCCATGTTGCATGGGGTTGATCATGTAGAGACCTTCCAATTACCATAAGAAAAAGTAGCAACCCTTTGTGTTCTACTATTGCCTATAATGGAATTGTTTCTAATTTGTAGCATTTGATTTAATGAAGGAACAAGTAACTCTTTGACTATGTTTTAATTTGATGTTTTTGTAATGGATTTATGCTTAAATGCACAAAAGCATAAAATGGACATAACATTTGACTCTCTAAAAAATGATAAGCCAAACTAGCTCTTTGTTGTAGTTGTGTATGTGCATATTCATTGTCTTCAAAATTAGGTCTAAGTCATCCAATCTTGTCCCATAATGTCTCCAAAAGTCCCTTGAGCAAGGAGCACATGTTATTAACCTCTTGCTATAAGTGATAAAGTTCGAAAATAATTGAATATCTAATTAACTTAATTTGTAGAATGTCCTTTTTTTTTTGAGTTTCAATAAGTAATGAAAATTGTCAAAAATAATGATAGTATTCATGTCCAAAAATATATTATGGATCTACAACATCGAAGAATTAAATCGCAAGTGCCAGATGCCTTTGAATTAAGTCGTAAGTGACATATTCCTTCTCACACTTTCTTAGGTTTATTGGCTTCTCAATGTCATGCTTCCCTAAGTCTATCTCGCTTCAAGGTTTCTTCACTTTGCATTGTTTATAGTACGTTGTAACATGTGTTTTAGGAAAGACAAGCATTGATGACCTTACAATGACACATTGTATCCATCCATATTTGCAAGGAACATGACTCGAGAGACTTCTAATTGTGCTTCAACTTAACAAATCAATCGTTCACATGTCATTGCATGTCACCATATAGAAGTATCGTGCTACTTCATCAAGCTTTCTTGAACTTGTTGCTTAATAACTTTTAATGGTTTGAACTTTAGATATAGGTGCATTGTACTTTTCATATTTATGCCCTTCTCTTATTACTACATGACCATTACCTAGATTTTGAACCTTTTGGACATTGTTGCAACTCGCTCCAATACTAGCACAATCAAATTGGTTGATTGTAACATATATGGGTTCTACCTATGTGCCCATGTCTCTATATGCCCATGTCTCAATAGCTCGATAAGAAAACATATATTAGGCCCATGAATTACGTCCTAACCTTGGAATTATAGAAAGAAGGGTGATCTTTGATCAATAATTGTTCCTTTGCTTTGTAGGCCGACTGATCGACATAGCCTGAAACTAGCTATATTCAAGCTGCATGACCAAATTTTCCACGGTTCTTCGAATGGATGGTGAGAAAGTTGGTAGGTGTGAGAATTTGGAGTTGATATGCTTCCACACCCACTTCAAAATCGACATGGAAAATTCGAATGGATGGTGAGAATGTTGGTAGGTGTGAGAATTTGGAGTTGAGATGCTCCCACACCCACTTCAAAATCAACATGGAAAATTAGGCGTTGTCTAACTGTTCAACGAAATGTTTTTTTTGGCCAGAATCTGACGACATAAATCTTCACAAAATCAATATTTTTTGTTGTTTAAAGTCCATTTCTGAATACAAAAATACAGAAACTTAATGATGCTCTCATTGATTCTTCAGTGATAGTTAAATACACAAAACTTGCTAATAATATTGAGATTGCCTATTTAATGTTGGAAAATGAGATAGCAGATGATCTCATATAGGACAATGTTTCAAGATCATAACCGAGATTTCCTTATCCACATAAAAGGATGTGACAGGAGATTTCTTAGAAAGCAGGGGATAACTATCAATTTTTTTTTTTAAAACCTACAAAAGGCGTGGCAATAACGACGATAAGATCGTCGCAAGCTATTGATAGGTGTGTTTACTCTGCCATGCTTGTTCGTCGCTATTGTGACAATCTTTCATCGTTACTTGCCACGCTTTAACCGTCACAAGTATGGAATCTGTGTCACAAGTCAGTGGTGGGGTTTTATAAGTACACACTTTTTTCGGTGCTATTGCCACGATTTTCCTGTCAGAAAAAGTATACCTCCTTTTAAGATGGTGACACGTGGTGGTTTGACTTCATCCTTGTTTCCATGAAAAACAAATGTGTGGATATAACGACGAAAAAAGTACCGTTAAAAAAATTGTTTACCTTCGTGGAAAGTGCGGCGGATATGTGTGGCAATAGCAACGAAAAAACATGGCAAATTTGGTCATATGTAGAGTGACTTCGAAGCATTCACATTTGGATACGGTACGCATGTGTATATTTGTATTGAATGGTAGTTAAATTCCCTATATATGCATCTCTTTAACATCAAAAGCACGCGTGCGTCACTGTGTTAAAAATTTAGTTAATTTTCTGTCCTGGCAATTTACGCTTGTGAAATTTGGTTGAAGGGTAGTTAAATTATGTTCTTGCACCTTCAGTTAAGGTACTTCTATTGTGTTAAAGTTTATGTTTTATTCAGCATAATACTATCCAGAGATTTCATTTTTTTCTTTCAGCGAATTTGTCTTGATGAGCCTAGTGTTTTATGATCAGAGAATTCAAAGTTATCCCAACCTTATGCTCACTTTACTTTTGATTTGATTTCTAATGCCGAACCCAAACTCTGAATGCAAATGACTTCTCTGCGTTTTTTTTTTTATTGCTTTTCATACAAAGAAAAATTGTGTTTTTATCTTCTGTTCCTTTATCCTTTAAGTTATTAGTCTGTGCCTGAGTAGTCGGCAAGGAGCCGAATCGATTGTCTTTCACTACAGTGTTAAAGATTTAGATTCAAATGCCTTGTTTTCCTATGCATGGATAATAAGTGTAGGATCATTTCTTTGCCCAACGAGGAATTCTCTCTTGGGATTTTATTCCCTCCTTAGCCTATGCAATTATTGTGATTTATTCTCTGCAAACTCGTGCTTCCACACAATGATTTGGGGATGTCTGTCCAGTTCACCAAACATTTTATCGCCTCTAATGACTCACATCTACGTTTAATTACTATACTTTTTATTTATTGCGTGTTGACTACGTTGTTATTATTGTGTTGATCCAGTGTTGGAGGGTTTCGATAGATCGTTACCCTTAAGATGGTTGTTCCTATTATTCTAATGACAGTGGGTATCGAACTGTCTTAATCATAAGGGTATCTATATCAGAAACGTATACATTTTCCAATCGACATTGGAGTGTATGTTGTGTAGCGGTAATGTTCCAGATCGTATTACTATCCCACTGGAATTTTGTTGCAGTTACAAATCGTATTATTATCCCATTCCTTTAATAACCACTAGAATCCTATTACAGATCGTATTACTATCCCAAATCGTATTATTACTAGAATTGTGTATGTTGTGTAGCGGTAATGTTCCAGATCGTATTATTACTGGAATTTTGGTGCAGTTACAGATCATATTACTATCCCATTCCTTTAATACCCACTGAATTCGTATTACAGATCGTATTACTATCCTGGATCGTATTATTACTAGAATTTTGTATGTTGTGTAGTGGTAATGTTCCAGATCATATTACTATCCCATTCCTTTAATAACCATCCTGTGATTTGATGCAGTTACACATAGTTATTATTATTATTTTACAGAGTTCTATAAACGCCCAAAAGATTTAATTATGGAGTGGTTAAGAACTGGTTGCATTATGTAATTGGAAATGTTTTGTTTCATTTAATTATTGAGTGGTTAAGAGCTGGCAGTATTTTTGCAATTTAGAATGTTTGTTTTTGGCAACGAATAGCACCAAAACTTTTATTGCTATTGAATTGCAGTTATTACTACACATATATGTTTATTTCCATTGAACTCCAATCATTACTACACAGGGATTTTAATTGCTATCTCGAATTCTTCAAAACTGGTATTAGATTTGTAATATGTGTATGAGCACTTTTTAAAAAGAAGAAACAATAGTTATAATATTTTATTTAAGATTGATAACACCAATTTGTTTTCTTGCATAATGTGGTAAATGATTTATAAACCAAATCTACATTTGGTGATGTATTGACTATTCGCCTCTATCCTGATTTGGTTTTTCCTATTTGATATAAATACAATGGGTCCTTAATATTTATAATTTTTGGATGTCTAATACAACAATTGCTATTGAAATTGATATTGGAAAGGGTTATAAAAGTTGGGTTGTAGTTTTGCAACCATAAATGTCTTCTTTTTGACACATCCTCTTTCCCCTTGATAATTTAGAACCTTGTCCTTCACCTTACCAGAAATTACGTTTGGTCATAGTTCTTTTCTTCACCTTATTTAGAACTCTTTGATTTGATATTAGTTTCGTAATATGTATGAGCATTTACTAAGACCTTGTTTTAATGTGAAAAAATTTAATGGAATAAGAAAATCTTATAGAAGTTAGACTAATATTTTGCAGCTACAAAGTTCTTTACTTTTAACACTTCTCCTTTTATTTACAACCTTAAACCATTCTCCTTCAGTTAATGTTTGTCAGTGCCAGTGGAATTCAGGCACGTTGGATTATATGTTTGGTTGAAGGTTTTTGAATAATTTTTTTGTGCGTGGGTCACTAGCGCCCTTGTCGCATTGTGGAAACGTGTTACCTTATGATTGGGTCTTTGCACACGTTAATCGATAAGCCTAGATGAAACATGGCTTAGGATATTGCACCTTTCAATGTGGATGATGTTGTTTTTATAGGTAAGGTTCTACTTGTTGCAACGTTATGGTGTTGTCTCATGCTCGTCGGGAGGGTTCTAGTTACTGGTCGTCGAAGCGGTCGTGTTTGGATTGATTGATGTTGTCTTTAGCTCAGTCGGCTTGGACTTAGTGTGTCAAGCGACATGTAGACACCTCCTTGTTCCTCAGAACAATCACCAAACTTGAGACCTTAATTGGTCAAAATCGATGGGAACTTGGGCTTGAGCGTTGCTTATGTGTCCTGGAGGTCCTAACCTTGCAGGGTAGGACAAGCGGGTAGTTGTTTTTATTTTGTCTAATTGATTATCACATGTTTCATCCATTTGCATGACGTGCTAGTATGTTGGGTCGTTGTTGTCTGTTACCTAATTTGTGTGCGTTGTGTTCGTCGTCAAGTTGTGTTGATTAATTGTTGTCATTGTTACCTTCCTGGTTAAAAAAAAAAAATTGCACTTGTTTTGTGTCGCATGTAGTCGTAACGACGAGGGTCGCTACATATGGTATTAGAGTCAGTTCGACCCGCAACTTGGGATCACTACGGCTTCCTTGATTGGATATTTGATTATAATGTCACTAATTAAATTGATGTGTATTCGTGCAGGTAATCATGGTTAGAGGACATCACAGAGGCAGACGATGGGATGTTAGGGGAGGAGGCGTGATGCCCCCAGTAGCATCCACGCTCGAGGGGTCTAACGCCCAAAGAGACAAACGGGTTTTCGGGAAGGAACAGATAGTTGTGGGTGACATGGTTGAGTTGATGAGGTCCTTCCAAAGGATGTCTAAGGCACTGTTCATCCCTTTGGATAGAGATGAGGCCAGGGCATTGCCCCCCCCTGAGGGTCCACCGCGCGCTCCGGTCGATACTGGTAGCATTCACTGAGAACTCAAGAAGGTCAAGTTTCCCAAGTTCTTTGGGGCCCTGGAAAATGTAGCCACCGAGGCATGGTTGGAGAATATGGCGATGTGCTTTGCACTTCACGACTATACCTCCAAATTGAAGCTCTGCATGGTGGTATTTCAACTGAAGGGGAGTGCTCTTCTATGGTGGAAGATGCTCCTACCACAATTGAACATGGTTGTCGAAGATGTGTCATGGGAATTGTTCTAGGAACGGTTCCGAGAGAGGTATCTATCTGAGGAATTCATTGAGCGTCAACTCAACGAGTTCAACGCCTTGCGACAGGGAGGTCCTATGGTGCTCGAGTACGAGGCTCGTTTTATGGAGCTACTTTGGTATGCTTCATCGTGAATACCGAGAAACTTAAGGTCAACAGGTTCGTGTTGGGACTTAATGTCAAAATTCGTGCAAAGGTTAGGATTTTGATGTCTCAAACCTTGCATGATGTTGTCCAGAAGGCCCTCATAGTAGAGGAGGAGCTTATCAATGGGGGTCAGAGCAGGACTTCAACGAGATCATCGAGATAGGTGATCCGGATTATTTTCGGCACGAAATGAGAGCGGAGATATAATAAAGAAATGCACAGAGATATTGCAGATATTCAATAATATAACAGAAATGTATCAGAGATGCAACCATAAACACAGATATACAGTAATACACGAT
>ML787255.1:221172-286411 GCA_009831015.1 Picea engelmannii
GTCATGTGGGCCCCGTTTGGGTAAGTTGGTGCATCAACTTCCTGGGGTCGTAACTTTTGCATACGATCTCCATTTTAGGCGTGTGATAGCTCGTTGGAAAGGTATCGTCGAGGAGATTCATTTTGGGGGCTCAATCATGCCTTTGGATATCATTGGAAACCTCGATCTTGAAAAAACTTCATTTAGGCCCTCAAAATGGCCCCGGAAGTAAAAACCTGCTAAAAATAGTAAGTTGCCAAAATGGCCAGAAAACTGTTTTGAGCCATTTGGAAAAGGTGGGTGGCCCCTGATATCCACCTGGATCAATAGGTGTCATCTAGAGCACAACAAAATCAAACACCAGCTAGACATTCACCAGGATATCGTGGCTTCTAGAGAGGATCCACTTTCACTACACCTCGATGACCAACGCCTCAGTAGCGGACTCCTTACCGAGGACCACAACATCGACAACAACGTCGACCACAACAACAAAAACATCAACCGAAATAGCAGCAACGTCGATCGCAACAACAATAGTTTAGGCCTGTTTAGCAGAACAGACAAGGGTTCCAGGCAGGTGGGCCTTCAACTTCTACTTCGGGTACTAGGAGTATTGGACCGATTAAAGGGTGTTGGACATGTGGGGAGCCACATTACTTGTGTGATTTCCCAGTGGAGAGGACCAGAGAATCTGGATCAGACGGACCCACTATTATGGGAGATTTGGGCAAGGCCCATCAGATTCATGCAGCAATGAATAACCGCCAAGCAGAGAACCAGTCGACTGTGCTCGAGACATCAAGTACCGTCATTGACCAGAACCTGGTATTTTGATAGATCTACGTGGTACTGAGAGTTTTATTTCTAGTGTAGCGCTAAAAAGAATTAAGGTAAAGGCAGTCGAATAGGACGAGTTTAGCTTTGTAGAAATGGCTTCGGAAGCCAAACAGAAGGTTGGTAGGAAGGTTACGGGTTGTAGCCTTAACTTGGGAGAGTTTGTCACTAGGGCCAACCTATACGTCACAACCTTAGGGTCTTATGACGTCGTGATCGATATGGACTGGTTGGAATCGCATGATGCGATACTCAATTGTAAGACGAAACTGTTGAGCTTGGTTGATGACGAGGGACAAAGACGCGTGATTGTAGGTCGAAACCACGAAGTCTCCCTGAGGTTCATCTTGTAGGTCGCAACCATGGAGTCTCACTGAGGTTCATCTCTTCTTTGCAACTACGGAAGAGCATGCGCAAGGGATTTAAGCTTTATGTGATCCTTGTGTTAAACTACAAGGGAGTAGCGGAAGGTCTAGAACACCTTCTGGTGGTGAGAGAGTTTGCGGACGTCTTCCCTAAGGAGTTATCTGGGATGCCACCAGAGAGGGAGTTGGAATTTACCATCGACCTAAAACCGGGAACTGAACCGATAGCAAGAACACCTTATCGGATGTCGACCCCGGAGTTACAAGAGTTGAAAATGCAACTGAAGGAGTTGTTGGACTTAGGATTTATATGTCCAAGTGTGTCACCATGGGGTACACATGTTATATTCATACAAAAGAAGGATGGTTCATGGAGACTCTGCATTGACTACCATCAATTGAATAAGGCAACGATCAAGAATCAATATCTGTTGCCAAGGATTGATGATCTGTTTGATCAGATGAAAGGTACAAAGGTGTTTTCAAAAATCGACCTAAGATCAAGGTATCACCATTTACGAATCAAGGAGGATGACATCCCTAAGACCACCTTTAAGACGAGGTTTGGACATTAAGAGTTTATTGTTTTACCTTTTGGACTGACAAATTCCCCTGAGGTATTTATGAGCTTGATGAACAGGTTGTTCCGCGAATACTTGGACAAGTTTTTCCAAGTATTCATTGGCGATATTTTGATATATTCTCGGACGATGAAGGAGCATGATGAGCACTTGCGCTTGGTGCTATAGTGTCTTCGAGAAAACAAATTGTTTGGGAAACTGTCTAAATGCTCGTTTTATCAATCGAAGATTCATTACTTAGGGTGTGTCATCTCCGACGAAGGTATCGTTGTGGATCAAGAAAAGGTCGAGGCTATTATGGAATGGCCTGCACCGACGAATGTCCCCGAAGTGTGTAGCTTCATGAGTTTAGTGGGATACTATCAACGGTTCCTCGAGGGTTTTTCGAAGATAGCAAATCCGATCACGAAATTGCAGAAGAAGAGCAAGAAGTTTGTTTGGACCGAGAAGTGCGTGGAGGAATTTCGGAAGCTCAAAGAGTTGTTGACGACAACACTGATACTAATGGTCCTTGACATGGATGCAGACTTCTTGGTATGCTCTGACGCATCCAAGGAAGTCTTAGGTGGATTCTTGATGCAAGATGATCGAGTGATCATTTATATCTCGAGAAAGTTGAGAAGGCGTGAGGAGAACTATGCAACGCATGATTTGGAGTTGTTAGCCATTGTTTATGCCTTGAGAGTTTGGAGAAACTACCTTATTGGACGGAAATTTGAACTAAAAATGAACCACTATGGACTACAACACATCTTTATGCAAATTGACTTGAACGTGCGATAACGACACCGGTCGGAATTGCTTAGCAAGTATGATTTTGAGATTACTTACATAAAAGGAACAATGAATAGAGTGGCAGATGCGTTGATTCAGAGACCACACATCTTTTCGGTGATGCCTCTTCAGATGAATCTACGTGAAAAGATCATAACTTTAGAGCATGACGATGACCGATACAAAGAGGTCAAGGATTTTATAGGACAAAACACAATGATGGTACCAAAATTTGAGGGATTTACTGTGAAAAATGACAGATTATTGATATTTAAAATTCAAATTTACGTACCACCCAACGACGAGTTGAGGAGTTTGATCCTAAACGAGGCTCATAGAGCAGTGTACATGGCTCATCCCAAAGTCATGAAGATGAGGGTAGACCATAAACCCTTATTCTTCTGGGAAGGAATGAAGGCAGACATAGTCAACTACGTGGAAAGATGTCTACAATGTCAGCAGGTGAAGATTGAACATAGACATCTGACAGGATTACTACAACAACACGCTAATCTGGAATCGAAATGGGAGGTTATTTTGATGGATTTCATTGTTGGACTGCCACTGACGGTAAGGAAACATGACTCGATTTTTGTGGTAGTTGACACTTTGACAAAGAGTGCTCATTTTATTCATGTGCATATGATGTATCAAGCACCTGACTTAACTAGAGTTTTCATCAGTGAGATTGTGAGGCTGCATGGCATACCTAAAAGGTTTATATCAGACAAAGGATCGATGTTTACAGGACGATTTTGGACTAGTTTCCCAGAGTCCTTGGGAACCCAACTTAACTTTAGTACTGTGTATCACCCAAAAACAGGCTGCCAGACTGAGCGAACAAACCAAATCTTGGAGGATATGTTGCTTATGTACGTGATGGACCAAAAAAAGAATTGGGAAGAATTCTTGCCATTGGTAGAGTTTGCATACAACAACAATTATCAAAGCACCATTAAGATGGTACCTTTCGAGTTTCTTTACGGGCGACCGTGTCAAACGCCTTTGAGTTGGGATCGGTTTGAGGATAGGGTCCTGGTGGGACCAGAAGCGATACAAGAAATGGAAGATCAAATGAAAACAATAAGACAAAGGATCAAAGAAGCGCAAGATCGACAGAAGAGTTATGTCGATGCGCATCGTGTCGACCGTAGTTATGAAGTTGGCGATCGAGTCTTCTTGCGGGTGAAAACGCATAAGAGTTCGATCAAGTTTGGAAAGGGTGCTAAACTCTCTCCTAGCTTCATGGCACCTTTCAAGATTGTGGAAAATAAGGGGTCCATGGCCTATTGACTAGCCTTGCCTGATTCTTTGAGGTGTATGCACGATGTTTTTCATGTATCTGTTTTGAGACATTATGTTAGTGATCCTACACATGTTATTGACATGAGTTCCTTGCAGGTACCGGATGAGGGTGCTCTTACGGCGGAGCCAATCCACATCCTAGACCATTGCATTTGACAACTACGGTGTCGAACAATAGATCAAGTCAAGGTCCATTGGGACAACTATAGTCTGCACTCGACGACCTGGGAGGACGCATATGATATGTGTCAACAGTTTCAATTTTTGTTTGGTAGCTAGACCTATGATATTCTGATACACTTTATTTCGACACTTACATACTGTGAAACTTTTGGATGAAGTTTAAAACAAGAGGGGGTGTATGTAACATCTCACTCTTGTGCACACTGAGTGAACTTATTCTTTGAGGACACTTGCCTGCAAGTGATCTAGGTCATTATAGTATTGGTTGTTTTGATTATGATTATGAGATATTGTGGATTTGATGATATGTTATTTCGTTGTACTTACATAGAAAGGTGCTATTGTCTGGGTTCTCCTGAGTGTGTAGGAATCTGGACATTGAGGATGTCGAGGAATCGATGAAAGCCCTTGGACTCCGGATCGAGTCAGGGAGTGGATTGTTAGGGTTTGAATGTTGTTGATGTGGCATACATACATATGATTAGATATTATGATGTTGATTTTTATTGCTGACATGATTCGTTGATGGATGTAGGTTGATGATAGCTTGCCGACCAGACTCACATTTGGAGTAGAGGGGTCACTCACGACAACCAGAGACATTGAGGGAGAGGTGTGGCAACAACCCTGCCACATCCTACTAGCACTCCCGCCATGGCTCGAACTGTAGGTTAACAATTACCTAGTTCGAGAGACCCACGATGCCGTGAGGATAGACTGTGACAATCGCTCACGATGATTCTAAGGGGTGTGCAATAAGGTAGGGTCCTTATTCCTTAGAGGCCCTTAGTCTCCCACAAGATCACCTGACAGAGTATTGATTCCATGGGTTTGACATCTACCAAATTCAGTCAAGAGACGAGTGGCACCCTTGGAGCACGTAGTGCGTCTTGAAGGGCACGCCGCACGAATAAAATAGAAAGAGGCGAGTGGCACCCTTGGAGTACATGGTGCGTCCTGAAGGGAACGTCGCAATTTTAACTATGGTAAGTTAATAAACCTAATGCCTAAAAAACTATGCCTCCTTAGGACCTAGTTGGCCTTAAAATGAATGATATGATAAGTAAATTTTAATAACAAATTTTCCCTTAAAAACTGTCGCCAAGCCTAGTGAATTGAAAACCTAGGTTTGAGTAGAACCTTTGAACAAAAAAAAACTAATTAGACATGTAACAAGAAGGGGGTAAAGAAAATTCAAGCATTAATAATTAAAGTGGAAATTTTAATAAAGGTTTAATTAATAAAAAAGGTATTTGGTTGTTTTTGTCTAAACCTGCTAATTCTGAACTTAGTTATAAAAAGGGGAAACTTTAAGAAAAAGGGAAACTTAAAGAAAAGGGGGAAACCTAAGGAAAAGGGGAAACTTAAAGAAAAGGGGAAACTTAAAAGAAAAAGGGAAATGTCTAACTTAGTAAGGAATCTAGCCTTTGGAACCTTTTATTTATTATCTCAACTAGGAATTAAGTAAGGTTTGAGTCATTTAAGAATTGTAAGGGAATGTTGGGACACCGAGGAGCGTTTTTAGGAATGCTTTTAGGTGGGTGAGGGAAATAGACAAATTTAATTAATTAATAAATTGATTTTCTGGTGCAACTAGGGGATCGGGCGACGTGTACGGGGGAGGTTTTTCGAAATTAATTAAATGAAAAAGGAATCTAATGACGGTTTTGGAAAACTAATGACTAAGAAAACTCTATAAAATCTATAAAAAGGATGGCGGAGGAATAGTAGGGGACACATGTGGCTTGCGTAATGTTACGTTGCCAATTTTTATCTTGATTGAACTTTCTCTTGTGGGAGTTGGGATACCCAGCTTGGGTAACGAGTGGTAGTTCGACCTTGCGAGGCGATTTGGGTGCTAGCATTCTCTGGTATCGTGTGCGTGGACCCTTTGTGGATCGGGGGGCTAAGGGGGAAGAAGAGTACCCCTAGCGTTATTTGGGAGGTACCGGTGAGGTCACATCGGTTGGCAAGCGGAAGCTGGACAGAGCACGCGGGACAACGACTCCGGAGCATTCACATTTGGCTACGGTACACATGTGTATATTTGTATTGAATGGTAATTAAATTCCCTGTATATACATCTCTTTAATGTCGAAATCACGTGTGTGTCACTGTGTTAAAAATTTAGTTAATTTTCTGTCCTGGCAATTTACGCTTGTGAAATTTGGTTGAAGGGTAGTTAAATTATGTTCATGCGCTTTCAGTTAAGGTACTTGTATTGTGTTAAAGTTTATATTTTATTCATCGTAATACTATCCAAAGATTTCATTTTTTTCTCTCAACGAATTTGTCTTGATGAGCCCAACGTTTTATGATCAGAGAATTCAAAGTTATCCCAGCCTTGTGCTCACTGTACTTTTGATTTGATTTCCAATGGCGAACCGAAACTCTGAATGCAAATGACTTCTCTCTGGTTTTTTTTCTATTGTTTTCATACAAAGAAAAATTATGTTTTTCTCTTTTGTTCCTTTATCATTTAAGTTATTAGTTCGTGCCTGAGCAGTCGGCCAGGAGCTGAATCGACTGTCTCTCACTCTGGTGTTAAAGATTTAGATTCAAATTCCATGCTTTCTTGTGCATGGATAATAAGTGTAGGATCATTTCTCTGCCCAGCAAGGAATTCTCTCCTGGGCGTTTATTCCCTTCTTAGTCTCTGGGATTATTGTGATTTATTTGCTGCAAACTCGTGCTTCCACACAATGATTTGGGGATGTCTCTCCAGTTCACCAAACGTTTTATCTCCTCTGTGACTCTTATCTACGTTTAATTACTGTACTTTTTATTTACTGTGTTATGATTGCATTGTTATTACTGTGTTGATCCAGTGTTGGAGGGTTTCGATAGATCGTTACCCTCAAGATGGTTGTTCCTATTATTCTAACGACTGTGGGTATTGAACTTTCTCATTCATAAGGGTATTTGTATCAGAAACGTGTACACTTTCCAATCGACATTGGAGTGTATGTTGTGTAGCGGTAATGTTCCAGATCATATTACTATCCCATTGGAATTTTGTTGCAGTTACAGATCGTATTACTATCCCATTCCTTTAATAACCACTGGAATTGTATTACAGATCGTATTACTATCCCAAATCGTATTATTACTGGAATTTTGCATGTTGTGTAGTGGTAATGTTCCAGATCGTATTATTACTGGAATTTTGTTGCAGTTACAGATCATATTACTATCCCATTCCTTTAAAAACCACTGAATTCGTATTACAGATCGTATTAATATCCCAGATTGTATTATTACTGGAATTTTGTATGTTGTGTAGCGGTAATGTTCTAGATCGTATTATTATCCCATACCTTTAATAACCACCCCACGATTTGAAGAAGTTACACAGAGTTATTATTATTATTTTACAGAGTTCTATAAACTCCCAAAAGATTTAATTATCGAGTCGTTAAGAATTGATAGCATTATGTAATTGGAAATGTTTTGTTTTGTTTAATTATTGAGTGGTTAAGAGCTGGCAATATTTTTGCAATTTATAATGTTTGTTTTTGGCAGCGAATAGCACCAAAACTTTTATTGCTATTGAATTGCAGTTATTACTACACATATATGTTTATTGCCATTGAACTCCAATCATTACTACACAGGGATTTTAATTGCTATCTCGAATTCTTCAAAACTAGTATTAGATCTATAATATGTATATGAGCACTTTTTAAAAAGAAGAAACAATAGTTATAATATTTTATTTAAGATTTATAACACCAATTTGTTTTCTTGCATAATGTGGTAAATGATTTATAAACCAAATATACATTTGGTGATGTACTAACTATTCGCCTCTATCCTAATTTGGTTTTTCCTATTTGATATAAAGACAATGGGTCCTCAATGTTTATAATTTTTGGATGTCTAATACAACAATTGCTATTGAAATTGCTATAGGAAAGGGTTATAAAAGTTGGGTTGTAGTTTTGCAACCATAAATGTCTTCTTTTTGACACATCCCCTTTTCCCTTGATAATTTAGAACCTTGTCCTTCACCTTACCAAAAATTACGTTTGGTCATAGTTCTTTTAATTACCTTATTTAGAACTCTCTGATTTGATATCAGTTTCGTAGTATGTATGAGAATTTACTAAGACCTTGTTTTAATGTGAAATTTTTTAATGGAATAGGAAAAGATTATAGAAGTTAGACTAAGATTTTGTAGCTACAAAGTTCCTTACTTTTAACACTTCTCCTTTCATTTACAACCTTAAACCATTCTCCTTTAGTTAATGTATGTAAGTTCCAGTGGAATTCATGCACGTTGGATTATATGTTTGGTTGAAGGTTTTTGAATAATTTTGTTGCGCGTGGGTCACTAGCACCTTTGTCGCATTGTGGCAACATGTTACCTTATGATTGGGTCTTTGCACACGTTAATAGATAAGCGTAGATGAAACCTGGCTTAGGATCTTTCACCTTCCCTTGTGGATGAGGTTGTTTTTATAGGTAAGGTTGTACTTGTTATAACGTTATGGTGTTGCCTCTCGCTTGCTAGGAGGGTTCTAATTACTGGTTGTTGAAGCAGTCGTGTTTGGATTGATTGATGTTGTATTTAGCTCAATCGGCTTGGAATTAGTGTGTCAGGCGAGATGTAGACACCTCCTTGTTCCTCAGAATAGTCTCCAACCTTGAGACCTTAATTGGTCAAAATTGATGGGAACCTAGGCTCGAGCGTTGCTTATGTGTCATGGAGGTCCTAACCTTGCAGGGTAGGACGGGCGGGTAGTCATTTTTATTTTGTCTAATTGATTATCGCATGTTTCATCCAGTTGCATGATGTGCTAGTATGCTAGGTCATTTTTGTCTGTTTCATGATTTGTGTGCGTTGTGTTCGTCGTCAAGTTGTGTTGATTAATTGTTGTCGTTGTTACCTTCCTGCTTAAAAAAAAATAAATTGCACTTGCTTTGGGTCGCATGTATTCGTAACGATGGGGGTCGTTACAGACTCACTTCATTTTCTTACTAAGTCTTCCTTCTATTCACACTAATCCACAAAATCATGACCTAAGCTAAACAAGACCTCTTTTGTTGATGCACTTGATACAAAATTTCATGTGTTTTGACATTGTTGATCTGAGTTTTATCCATTTGACACCACATTTTAAGACGTATCTCATAAACCTATTGATGGGTATAAAGATTTCACTTTAGCATTCAAAGTGTAACTTTAAGTGCTAACACTCGAAATACCCTGAATTGTTCTTAAGTTCCCTTCCTCATCAAGACAAGTAAATTCCTTGTTATAAAAATCTAGGACATTGTGATGATTGTCTAACCAATCCATACCAATTAGGAAAGCATAGGAACCCAAAGGTATGATGTTCAAATATTCTTTTTTGCTTAGTCGATTCATGTCCATTGGGCATTCCTTAACCAAATCATTAATTCTTCTTTTAGCTGATGTAGCTAATTAAACCAACCAAGACTTCCCAATGTTGATTCTTTGTAAATGAAACCTTTCAACAAGATTAGGATCAATGTAACTATAGCTAGCTCCTGAATAAATTAAAATAGCTATAGATTGATCACTAATCTTACCTTCCACTTCAATCATGTGAGACTGAAATTCAACTTGCTTGTTTTCCAGGGATACATAGATTCTTGGCATGCTTCTGCCCATGTCCTCAACTGTATCATCATGTTGGACATTGTGAACAATCTTTACTCTTTCACCCCTGCGAGAGAAATCTTTGTACATGTGATCTCCCTCACAACCCCAACATTTAATGGGTTGCTTCATTGGCCGTTTTCGCAATGTATGACATTTTGCGTTCATTTTGAGTTGGTTTCCCTTGAGGATTGTTCTTGAAGAATGGTGGATCATACCCTTTCTTCCTATGCTCCATCTTACCTTTTATTTTTTTCTTCCCAAGTCTTTTGGAAATTTGGTCTTCCTCTATGTTGATCATAGAAGCACTTGGCTCTCCTTACTTCTTCATCCAATGTCTTGGGATCATCATATTGTATCTTATCACTAAAAAATGAAGGTATCCCACTTAGGAATATTTGAATATTGACCTGCTCATCCTTGATGAGGTCAACATATCTTAGCAGCTCTAAGAATATTCTTTCATACTCATCCATGGTCATACTACCGAGCTTGAGTTCAAAGAAATATTTCATCTTCCTATCACAATACCGCTTGGTCAAGTATTTCTTTTGAAAATATTTTTTGAACTGCCTCCAAGTGAGATTCTTCTCATCAATGTGTTGTACTTGCACGAGATGGTCCCACCACATTGATGCTTTCTCCTTCAGCTGGTAAATTGTAATTCTTCCTTCTACTTGTGAGGAATAATTGTGTAACTGGAAATACTTCCTCATCCCCAACAACCATGACTTTGCATCCTAATATTTCTTATTCTCGCCATCAAAGGTAGGAGGTGTTATCTTCTTGAATTCTCCTTGCAATTTATCCACTCTAGACCTTATGCTATGATTTCTGACGGGAGATAAACTTGGACTACTATTATCCCTTCTAAATGAGTGTCTTGGTGAGTGGTGACGATCCCTACCAACACTTCTAGATTCTCCTCTTTTAGTATGAGATCCATGACTCTTTGACTTGCTTGAATCTACCCCATTATCCACCTTCTTCTCCATTTTGTCCAGACTCTGCAACAACCTGATGTTGATGCCACATTGTTTCTCTTTATCTTTCACAAGCCTCTCATTAACAACGTTATAACTCAACACATCTCTTTGCAGAATCTTTATAGTCTCCACCAAATTCATTCTTTCCTCCTTGCCTTCTCCATGCCCATTTGATTATGTTCCTACATTATCCATTCTGACATACAACCCCCTAACTTCATATCCATGAATGTCAGTTATTTGCACATATTCCATGTTCTATATGTGCCCTTAATTATGAAAAATGTTCTTGCAATAGGATTTGTTAGACAAAATAACATTCCATAAAATTATGCACAATTCTTCCCTTTAAGTGCACTCTTCATCTGGTGAAATTAATTCCAAACACTCAAACTTTTGGAATTTTGACCTAAGCTCAATTGGGTTTCATCATGCCTATATTTTGAGCAATCTGGCTAAGTTTCACCTTCGTCAAACATCTAGGATACTAGTTACAACCTGCTAAAGTTTTGGTTATTTTCCTCTTCTAGTACTAAATGCTATAGGATTATTTTCTCTTATCCTACACACTTTCGGGTACCCATTCTTCCAATATGGATCCATGAATATCTTTATGGCTCAAGAGATTCCATTTATTGCTCTAGGGCCTCAAACTGACTTCAAAGCAGGGAGTTATGCGCTTCAGAAGTAAACATGTACTGAAAATTTCTTTGCATGGTTTCAGTTGTAACTTTCTCATATGAGCTCTGTTTTGCGAACAATTTAGCTCGTTGGAAAACTCTCTTTGAGTTCCTTAATTTAAGTTGTATAGAATATATCTAGTGCCTACGACACTTGCAATCTTGAAAATTAGAACTCCTAAAAACGTTGTTTAGGCACTCAAAAATGCCCAACAAGATTATGACATTAAAAAATACAAATTTTGCGGAAAATCACTAGTTTTCTACTGTGATAGACCACCAAATCGACCTTTTCTTCCCTTTCAAATATTGTTCATGCACCAGTTTTGTATTATACCCCCGTATTCAGCAGGCACAATTTTTACGCGTGCAACGCCAAAATTTAGCGCATGCATTGCACAAAACTTTTACATTGTGCATCAATATCTAGTGCGCACAATTTTACACACAAATATCTAGTGTGTATAAATTGCATACCACACACTATTATCTAGTGCGCACAACTTACGTACCACACACCAACATCCAATGCATGCAACTTTCGTATCGTGCACCAATATCCGATGCGCACAACTTCCACACTGCACACCAATATCCAGTGCACATAACTTTTGTGTCGCATATCAATATCTAGTGTGCACAAATTTTGTGTCTCGCACCAATATTCTGCGCGTATCACAAGCTCTGCACCACGCAACGCCAATGTTCAGTGCGCTCACATCGTGCACCAATATCCTGTGCATAACCTAATCTCTACTCCACATAGTGTCAATATTCAATGTGCACTCATTGCGCACCAATACTCCATGTGCACCACCAATTATACTATGTGAGACGTGAATAATCAATGCGCACACGTTGTGAACCACCATTATGCATGCACCTCAATTCCATTGTGTGCGGCGCCAATATTCAATGTGCATACACTGCATGCGACACCAATATGCAACACCAATATTCAATGCACACGCATTGTGCACCAACATTACATGCGCACCACAAGCTCGACATCACATTGCGCCAAAATTTAGTGTGCACACTCCATGCATCAAAATTTCACATGCATTACCAGCTATGCATTGTGCAACGCTAAAATTTACTGCGCCCATCCCGCGCACAAATATTTTATGTGCATCATCAACTCTACACCGCACAACACCAATACTTAGTGCATGCTAGTCCTTTCTTCACTGAGCTGATTTTTCCATATTTTCAACTCACGACCATCTCAACCATCATGTAAATTCCTGACTCATCAACTTCATGTTGATCTCTGGGCCATACAAGTCCGGTGTTGAACCAAAAGCTTTGATACCACAATGTTATGTCCCCCGTCACCAACAACTTGGAAATTTTTTCTTTGATATCACAAGGTAACGTAACCAACCTAGGCTGAGTCATGCCACACAAATTTTCTTTTCTTTGAGACACAAAACCACGTGCACAATCATCTTTGTGACTATGGAAATGATGCTTGGAGACAATTTGTGTGCACGCAGTTGGCCTTGTGTCGCGCGTGACAAGTGTGTTCTAGTGCACATAATAACTATTTGCAAGCGTGTGCGATGCTTTAAGCCTCACATTGGAATATTGTGATCATTACTATGGAAATTAACTAACAGGTAACACTTCTTAACCATCATGCCTTGCATATGCAATAGTTATGAAAAACTAACGATAACATGCAGAACCATGCACAATTATGTAAAATTTCAACAAACAGAAATAACATAAACATAAACATGATAAACAACAGGTAAACACACATAAAAGAAAACTTATCTTTTAGTATAATTCACCAACTATGTGCAGACCTCAGATGTTCCTCCCAACTGTAGAATTTGTTGTTCATACACTCTCAACAACATGTCACCCTCGAGTTGGGGCTATGAATCCACCAAGGCAAAGGATCATAAGCCAACTAAGGTTTGACCCACAACATAAAACAACACAAGCTCATGCACACACTCCAACAATAGTTCCCATCTCACAACCTCTCATTCCCAACAGGTTGTCCCACCCAAGGAAATGTACCCCCTTCTATGCTCAACAGTCCTTCAATCTATCCCACTTCCCTTCTAGGGCTTCAACAACAAGTCGGTCAGAAATTCTTAGAGCTCTATAGTGTTTGGAAAACAAGGTTTCTAAAGGAGTTACAACACTTTCTATCCCACACATGGGAAAAGTTATTCCCAACAACTCTCTCACCTAGAGAGAATGATCCACGGGCCTGAAAACCTACTTCTTCAACCCAAAACACCAAGGATTTACTGGGTAATAGTCATCTCCAACTTATTCTTACACTTTCTAGCCAAGGTACGGATGATGGATGTAAGAATAAGTAAACGATTCCAAGGATAATGAGAATTACACTAAGTTCCCCACATTATATTGCATGTTCCTACCTTGACACTTGTCACTCGGTAATTCATTCTTCTCCCTTAGGAACTTATGATAAAATTATAACATAAATCTTATGACTTAGGAATAATTTTATTTTATTCCTTGGCTTAAGCCCCCATGACTTAGCCCCTTTTCCTTAACCCCCCTTTTCCTCTTGTGGAGTCCTAGCCCCCCGTACTCTTTCATCTGACTTGGTTTGCAACAATGATATATTTTATTAATAAAACCAAGTGTGATTAAATAATACATATGTTAGGCTCACTGGCCTAATAACAGAGACACTCTAGCTTCAAAATATAGGTATATATATACAAAGGCACTCTAGCCCAAAACATCCTAGCTCACTAGCATATAAAGCATATGTACATTTACAACTTGGGGTTCAACCTAGGGGTATTACAAGCAGAGAAACAAGCAAAAAACATAGGATAACCTTGTAAAATACTTCCCCCACACTCCTTTTTACACTTTTTTTGACTTTACTCGGTTTCATAAATCTTTCATGTGTTTCATTGTTATTATAGCCTGCTTTTGTAAAATACAATTCTTTGTTTTTCATTTAATTTTATGATCGTAGAAATTTAATTTTCCTTTGGGTTGAGTAGCGTAGGTGTTTTGATTTATTATTTATTAAATTTATTCAAGTACCATACCACCTAAGATGAAGGAAAAAAGGTGCATAACCATGTGATTGGGCGATGGTTGGGTTTCACCGCCATCATATCTACTATGGTTAACGTCAATTTTACTAGGGAGGGTGAGATGATACTTATTGTATTGTTTATTTCCATTTATTTATCACTTACATGTTGCTTCCCCTAAAGGGGCCATTCAAAAAACCAGTAAAAAAAAAAAAAAAACATGCAAAACACTTGAAAACAAAAGGTAGGAGTCCACCCCACGAAACGAAACCATATCTATATTTATCTAGCTATTTATATTTACATATATACTTGTATCATATTTAATTTAGTTAGATTTCAATTTTGTTGACCAAGAGACACGCTTGTGAAAGCAAGACGTGATCTTGCCACATGGATGGCTTGGTTGTTTCAGTTTTGCAATTTCAATTTCTAGAACACTAGGAGTCAAAGCCAAAGAATCTTCATCAGGGGCCCCTCAAAATTTGTCTACCTGGTATCGATTGAGTGAGCTTTTTGATTTGGTCTTTTTGGTAAATCTCATGATCAAGACATTGCATAACTTAGCTTGGGTTAGAATACTACTCTGCTTGGAAAAACTCAACTAAAAATCCCTCGGGGGGGGGTCATGAGCCTCTTCCTTTGTGCATGTATCCTTCTTCCATTCAAGCGGCTTTAAGAGCCTGAAAGCACTAGTGATGAGAAAGGGTGAACCCCTCCTTCTCTGAACTGCACAAGACACTCTTCATTCTTACCAAGTGGTGCACGCAAGCTCACTCGTTTTATACTAGGTGGAACAATTGTGGGATAATAAGTGTGAGCTTGATCGAGAGGACTTTCAAAACTATTTGGTAACCATTGCATGTGGTAATAAACTTAAAAATTACAATTAATACATGCTTAAAGTCTTAAACCTTTTGTGAGTCCATCAAACACCCTGGTAAATTATTAGTTTGTAGTCAATTACATCATTTTTCATAGTTGTTGCAACTTACTAAAGCCTGGCTGTGATTGTATTTTCAGACCCTAGTTTTCAACTTCTAAAAGTCCCGAGACCACTTCCTGGGCAATTCTGGGAAATTTCGGGAAATTATGTGCTTGTTATCATGCATTACAAATCCCAAACAACTTGTTGTTCATCACTTACAACCACCTTAAATGACATGGTTGTAGATTTCCAAAGACATTTTGACTCTTAGTTTTCAATATTTTTACACGATTCATTCACTGGGTAATTGTTCTAAACTCTTGTTTACCTCAGGAATTGGTTTTGAACACTTTTCCAACGTCATATGGGAGTGAACAACTTGTTCTCTTTTATTAGTTTACTGGTCTGAAAATCAGCAAGCTCATTTTCACCCCATGTCCACAAAAATTTACCCCAAGGCCTTTTCGGCCACCCATGAAGCTAAAGGAGGACAATACCTAGGTTGGGTGGTCCTAAGAGGGATTTTACACAAGTCCCTCACCTCTCCTTTTTCTCCTTTTCATCGCCTTAGACACAAGACCATCTGAGGTGCGGGTAGTCTCTGCCTCGTGCTGAGCTATCAAAGAGGTTGTAACCAACTTCACCGCTGGATAGGTAGGATTCGTCTCAATGGATGGATTTTGATTATAACATGAAATGGTTAAAATACCCCAACAAAGAGAGAATATTTTGAAGATTTTGGATGATACAAGTTCATCTAACCCAAGAATAGAAGCAATTGTCTTAAATAAAAAGCAACGACATGTAGCAGTAGGGCCAAGAGGCAAGGTTCCACCATTTTATATATCATTAGAAAATCATGACTTTAAATTACATAATTGTTTGGTTGAAAGTGGAGCTACTAATAAAATCATGCCATTATCTATAATGAAAGCCCTTGGAGTGGAATGCACAAAGTACTACGAAGCAAGGGAAATAATTTATGCAATTGATTCTAGGAAAGTACCGGTTTATGGTGAAATCAAGGATTTTTGTGCTATATGATGTTCCCAAACAAAGATGGAATGATGATGAAAGTACCTCGAGAACAAAGAAATCCCACCTTGTTTGAGAAAAAAGAAACCGAGATGTTCCATAACTATATTGATGATGGATTTGGGAATTATGTTGTTTTCAACATTGAGCAAATGAGTCCTCCCAAGCTTAATAAAGACAATGACTTTAGGGGATTTTGGAAAGTGTCATTCGATGGTGCATGTTCCAAGTCTGGTATCATAGTAGGTATTGTTTTTAAAAGTCCTCAATCATGCATCTATCGACATGCAATCAGACTTGAGTTCCTCTACACCAATAATGAAGCAGAGTATGAAGCACTAATTCAAGGATTGACTCTGGCACTTCAAATGCAAGTCAAATATCTAGTGGTAATTGGAGATTCAGAATTGGTTATCAACCATATCAGAAAAAAAAGTACAAAATCAAGAAGGAAAAATAGAAGTATCGTGCAAAGAGAGTTTGGGATATTTTAAATTCATTTCATTCCTTCAATATAATTACTTTTCTTCCTAAAAAAAAAAAAAACCCCATTCGCAGTGGCAGCCTCCCTTTTCAATATTGATCATTCTCAAAATCCAAACACTTTTCATGTCAAAACAATTTTCTAACCATCAATACTTGATAATCAAGAGTATTGGCAAGTTTTTGAAAATGACGAGCACATTGCAAATTTTCTTGCAGACCTAGAATCAACAACATATGATATCTCAGAAGAAAGCCTTTCAAGCAATCAACAGGAGATTCAATATCATAATAGTATTGTTCTTCCAAAGAACTATGTTAGCCTTGAATCTCTCTTCACAATAGATGATCAAACAAAGACAATGAACACAATGGAAGAATCTTCTCTTAGGAAAGTACAAGAGACTAAAAAAATTAACATTCGTACATCTGATGTCCCCAAATGCATAAAATCTTGGTACAATCTTCTTTTCAAGGATTTTCAAGATGTTTTTGCATGGATTTATTATTATTTAAAAGAATATGATAAATCTATCTTTGAACACACCATACCGCTCAAAGAAGGGTCAAAACCTTGGTGAAAATGGAGATAGAAAAATTGAAAAGCGTTGGTATAATTTTTTTCAATCAGGCACTCAGAATGACTTTTACATCCTGCGGTGGTCAGAAAGAAGAATGGAAAAACTTGTCTTTGTGTCGATTTTCAAGATCTCAATCAAGCAAGTATTAAAGATAACTATCCACTTCCAAATATGGAGATGTTATTGCAACAAGTCACTAGTTCCACCTTAATGTCCATGTTAGATGGATTTTCGCGGTATAACCAAGTTCATGTAGCTGAAGAAGATAAACCAAAAACTGCTTTTATCACACCATGGAAAACATATGCCTATGTCCACATGCCATTTGGACTGAAGAATTTTGTTGCAACTTTTCAAATAGCAATGGATCATGCCTTTAATGATTTGATTGGGAAGTTTATGGAAGATTATCAGGATGACTTAACAGTTCATTCAAAATTAAGAGAACACCATTTCAAACATCTCATAAAACTTTTGGAATGATGCAGGATGTACGACATATCTTTGAATCCAAAGAAATGTATGTTTGCAATATCAAAAGGAAATATCCTTGGTCACATTGTGAGTAAAGAAGGCATTTACATTGACCTTAAAGAATTATGACAATAAATAGCTTAAATCCACCCACATCTCAAAAGGGAGTGCAATCTTTCTTTGTGATGTAGGGGATTGGACAAATCTCCAACTCAAACTTCTAGAAAGTCCAAGTTATATTTAGGAGGAAAAATCTTTCAATTTGAATTATTGTTGAAGTAAATTTGTAGAAATAAAAAGAGATTCGATCTCTTTGTCAAGTAATAGCTAGAAATATGGTTTTCAGTTGTAGATCAGTAGAATAAGGGTCAGTTTCACCTCTTACTCCTAATAGATTGTTATGATCCTATTTTATTGGATCTCAGGTTGCAATAATTGTATAAATATCTGAACTCAAGACTGTTATGTGGGGATTTTGGAGAAATATGAAATTTTAGTGAATTTTAATTGAATGCAATTTTTTCCCTGTCCCGAGTTTACTCCAGACCCTATAAACTCCAGACCCTATGCTCTGCATGCTCGATTCATGAGGGAAATATGTTTTTTTAATCCAATGAATTGATTGTGCTTGAGATTGTTGTATGGAATTTTTGTTAGCTGGGACTGTATTCGTAAATCCAAGGACAAGTTAGATTGGTGCAGCTTAGTCCAGTGGCCTTTAATTTGACCCAAAAAAAAACACAGTTATACAAGTGGAGGATCGGATTGTTTTTTTTTTGTGTTCTGCCCGTCCAAATCTGAAATTGCACCAGTGGTATTATTCAACACATTCTATAGGTATATTCCATCGCTCTGGATTAGTTTTAGGTTTGAAGCCGTAACATTTTTCCAAAACTCTGTTCTGGAACAGAGTACGATTAGATTACGTGGGCAAGGGCAAGAATTTGATGATTTGAGGATTTAAAGTCAGGCAGAGTGGAAGGTCGATGTCCCGTCAGTTGGAGTCAGCAAACTAGAGGTCTTCGCTGAGATTTTTGGCTCAATACCAATTCCTCCGGCATTTTTGCATTCCGGTAGCGTTTTTGTTTTCCTGTAGAGCGTATGAAGGTTTGAAATTTTGATTCTTCCTCTACCAATTATTAAACAACCATTTTCATGTCAAAACTTAGCAATTAGTTAATAAATGAAGGATCTAGATACAATGATAGCGTAGTGAGACTGTGGTATTGAGGTGCGAAGACTTGGTTGCAGAAACTTGTTTAAAAAGCTCATTTATTAAACAGAGGAAGAGATCCCCAACTAACGTTTGTTGCCAACTGCAGAAGGGTTTAGATTGCATGAAAGGTAGAGCACCTTTCACCTGCACCATTATGATTGCATGAAAGGTATCAGAGCAGAATTCAATTGACAGTACGATTGTCCCCACAAGTAATTTACTGTGCCAAGAGATGGCATTCAGGATCAGAGGAGGTAGAGGAAGAGGATATTGACCTGTTGCAAATGCAGAGGGATGGAAGAGATGAGAGCTCTGCAAGCAAGGATGGAGGCCATGGAAGCTTCTAGACATCGAGATCTTGAAGTAGGGGATATCGGTCAGTTGGAAGAGAAATCTCCAGAAGAAGGAGAAGCAGTAGAAGAAACTGCAGAAGTCGGATTGTTAAGGTTAGTTTTGAGTTCTGGTTCAAGGCCAAAAGCATAGATACCTACATATAGTGGTAGTTTGGAACCAGAAAAGCTAATAGATTGGATAATTTCCTTAGATAAGTACTTCGATTATGAAGAGGTGAATGAGGACAGGCAAGTGAATTTTGTTGTCACAAGGTAGAGAGGATACGCAGCCTTATGGTGGGATGGAGTGCAGGAAGAAAGGAAGCGCAAGGATGAAGGAAGGATTAAAATTTGGAGCAACATGGTTGCCAAGTTGAAAGGTAAGTTCTTAACCAAGGACTATCATTTGATTTTGTTTCGGAAAATAAAGAAACTGAGGCAAAAATTAATGACATTTAGAGAGTATATAGAGGAATTTTATAAAGTGAACATTAGAGGTTATATAGATGATAGTCGTGAGAGGGTTGCTAGGTATGTCAATGGACTAAGATTTGATATTCAGGATGAGTTGAGTTTGTTTTCATTGAGGTCAGTTGAATATGCATATCAGTTTGCACTGAAAGCGGAAGAGAAATTGGCTAGGAAACAAAGCCAAAATAATAGAGGGAGGAATTCTACTAGAGGAAGAGGCCAAACTAGAAGTAGAGGAAAAGCCCGGTCTTCTAAGGAGGAAGAAAGAAGTTCAGGTAATCAGCCAACAAGAGGAGGTGAGTTTAGAGGAAGAAGATATTTCTCTAGAGGTTGAGGTAGAGGTAGAAACCATCAAGTCAGATGTTACACATGTGGTAAGATGGGCCATATGTCATGGGAATTTCTGGAGAATGTTGCAGGACAGAGGAATGTACAAGTTGTTAAAGCTTAAAATGAACCCACGAATGGAGAAGCACATGCTGAAGTTTCGAAAGCAGGAGAAGCCCTATTGTTGAAAAGAGTATTGTTGAAGCCGAACAAGGAAGTACATGAACCAGCTCAAAGGAAAAACTTATTCAGAACAATATGCAAGGAAAAAGGTAAGTGTTGTAAATTGATTATTGATAATGGAAATACTGATAATCTAGTTTCTACAGATATGGTGGAAAAATTGGAATTCAAAAGGATGACACATCCTACCCCATACAAGGTTTCTTGGCTGCAGAAAGGTCACCAAGTATTGGTGAATGAGCAATGCAAAGTAGAGTTCCAGATTGGAGGATATAAGGATCAAGTGATGTGTGACACACTGCCTATGGATGTTGCCATGTTCTACTAGGCAGACCTTGGCAATATGACAGAAGTGTGAGTTATGATGGCAGAAATAACACTTACGCTTTTGAGAAGGATGGAAGGAAGCGTACCCTCATACCCTTGAAGGATGAACAAGTTGAAGAAGAAACCAATCCAAAGGTACTGTTGGTTGATGGGAAAGAATTTCTTAATCAAATCTAGAATGAAGAGGTAAATTTTCCTTTGGTTGGAAAACCTAGAGTTATTTCAACCAATATAAAGTTAGATGGTTTACCAATGGAAGCTCAGAATTTATTCAATGAATATGTTGATATTGTAGTAGATGACTCACCTAATGAATTACCACCAGTTAGAAGTATGTCATCACATTGATTTGATCCCTGGAGAAATTTTTCCAAACAAAGCAACTTACATATTGACCCCGACAGAGAATGAGGAAATCAGGAAGTAGGTGCAAAAGTTGTTGGACAAAGGACCGATCAAGGAAAGTTTAAGTTCATGTGTTGTACCTACAGTGTTGATCCCAAAGAAACATGAAGAGTGGATAATGTGCACTGACTCTAGAGCCATAAACAATATCACCATCGGGTATAGATTTCCTTTACCTCGCATGGATGATTTGATGGATTGTTTAAGTGGTGCCCAATATTTTACAAAGATTGACCTAAAGAGTGGATGTCATCAGATTAGGATAGGAGAAGGTGATGAATGGAAGACAACCTTCAAAATTAATGATGGACTGTCTGAATGGTTAGTCATGTGTAACACCCTATTTCCCCTAGTTGTAAATATAACTATATTGGCCAATGAACTATGGCAAACTCAAAGGTGTGAATGTTTGATTTGATGGACCTTTGTATGAAAGGTCGATGAATGTAAATTCTATTATTTTAATAGAAAATGGATACGTGTTGTGTGATTGTTGGAAAGGGGATGTGCTAAGAGAGACCATGAATGCTAGGAAAGAGATGGTGGAGGGGACCAGGAATGGTTGCGTTAACCTCCACCGAACCAATACCTTGCTGGATTTAATTGCTCAGGATCGGAACAACCCTCTGACCCAAGAATGATTTACAGTCTAGTTGGTAGGTGGGAAGACCTCCTCAGGAGTTAATGAGGGGATGGGGCAGACCGCCCATCTGTAAGGCTTCTAGACTTGACCATGGACTGGGAATTTGGGCTACACGCAATCTTGCTAGAAAATGCAAGAGAGGAAAGCGTGGGGGGTCAGGGGAGGAGACCTGCGAAGAGTGCAGAGATGAGAGACTGAGCTCTCGGGTTCGAGGAAGAACTATGAAAAGAGTGTGTTCTGATTGCAGGAAATAAAGATTGAGTCGGGAGAAGGAGAGTAACCTTCATCCCTATCTATGATTGAGTGGGGAGAAGGAGAGTAACCTTCGTCCCTATCTATTTTTGTGTCAAGACAAGGAGAGTAACCTTCATCCCTAACTTTCGTTGAGTCGGAAGAAAAGATTCAATCTCAAAGCTTCGTGGTCTAACTCTGGGGTGGACGATGGTAAATCCGTTAGGAGTGACTAAGCCTATGGTTGGGTGGAAATGAACACCCCTTTCAACAGTCACATCACGTCTTATGGTTCTGATAAGTGTTTTCATGCTTTGTGCTTTGAAATGGAATAATGAATGAATGCATGTATGTATACATTTAAGATTGTCCTCTGTATTGACTGATCGAGTGATGTGTATGTATTTATCTCCTTGAGGACTTATGCTTCTGCTTGATTTTCCATATGCTCCAGTTTAACCCTCAAAGTTGTTTTCCCCAGGGAGTTACCTCGTCGTTCCAAAGTCGGAGCAAGCCTCTTGGCACTACTACCATCTTGGTAATTCTACGAGATTACCCCGCCCTACTTCAGAACTTAAAGTTCTATGAGCTAGGAAGGTGCTTTCTCAAACCAGGAGCCTAAGAGACCTTAGTCTCGCACCCACGGCCTTAACCAAATCTCGGTTAAGAGTAGAGTTTATAGCCTGAGATTCATCAAAGCGTCCATACGACCAGGGTCTAGGAACCCTGCGCCAAGTCCGAAAGGAGCAAACTCTTGATGGCTTCAGAGCTTTGGGAGCTCAAAGCCCTAGGATGTCAAACTTCATAACTGTCAAAAATACCTGAATGCCCGAGTCACGAAAGGTTGTGAGTCATTGATCTGGGGAGTCCGTTGGGGCCCCTTCTTGACCGTCTTATCGCCTAGTGGAAGGTTTCGCGTATGGTACTTCGACGAAGTTCCACTTTGGGAGAATTGAGATGCTATAGGATCAAACTCCCTGAACGTCGAAGTTACGAAGTAAAGGAGAGCCGTAGATTTGGTGAAGATCATTAGGAGCCCCACCTACCATCCGATCATCCAGGAGGGGGGACCCGCACAGGGTAATTCGGCGAAGTCCTGCTTTGGGAAAATGGAGTGGCAGTGGAGCCAAAACTCCCGAAGGCCGAACTCGCGAAGTAACTTGGATCGTAGATTTGGGGATCCTTCGGGTCCTATCCTAGTCGTCATATTTATGGTGTAGTTAGCTCGACGCTGACCAACTTCGGGAGAAAGGAGGATTTTGCATCGCAAAACTTCCGAACGTCGAAGTTTGATGTGACAAGAGCCGTCGATTTGAGGAGGCTTCAGGACTTTTCCTAGTCGCCAGATCTACACTGTGGTCAGCCTGGCGCTGACCAACTTCGAGAGAAAAGATGAGTCTGCACCGCCAAACTCTCGAACGTCAAACTTACGAAGTAACAAGAGCCATAGATCTATGGATCTACGTGGCCGAATCTCGATCGTGAGATCTAAGGGATGTTAGAAGGCTGTCAGTCTGGGGTGACATGACATAGTGACGTCACCCAGGGACACGTGGACCTTAGTTTGAAGTGCCACGTGTTACCCAGATTCGTGTGTATCACATACTCTATATACCTACTGGAACGTGACACATGTCATCCCCGATGAGGGTGCATGTCGCCCATGGTCCTTCCACGTGTCATCTTGTGGTACGTGGCCGTCTGGCCAAAAAGGGTTTGTGAAGTGACCGGGACTCCAGGAGTCTGGGACTTCGGTACTTCGGAGGGTTTTGGGTGTAGTATAGTAGAGAGACCGAAATGCCCGAAGGTCGGAGCCACGTGGCAAGCTTACAGGACTTCGAAAGTTCGGAACTTCGGGTGGTCTCATGCGTAGATAGCAAAGAGGTGTGAAGCGTCAAATTCCTCCACAAGTGATATATGAGAAAGAGATTAAGTCCATTCATGGGATCGGATGGTGGATGGTCTTCCACCGTGGAGGAAGGAACTTAGAAACAACATGTGTGAGGTGGATCTACATGGGCACCATGTGGCCCTCAACCAATGAACGCCCAAAGAAATTCAGAAAGGTATATCTGTCGGTTTTGAGCGTGGAGACTGTGGTTCGAAAGCTTTGGAAGAGCAGAAGGGAAAATCAATACCCTGAATGAAGATATTGATCTTCTTAAAAAGAATGAAATTTTTATGCCCCGCCATGGGTGTGTTACAAATTGGTATCAGAGCATGGTTACAACATTTGACCAGCTTGGGCTCAGGGACAAGTCACTTAAAAATCATGTTTAAAGTAAATCTTAAGGGTGACACCCCTACCTTACCTATTTCCTAAAGAATCTGGTTAAACTTTTACTAAAGAAAAGAATGAAAAATTTCTACTGTGTGTGTGTATTTAAGAAAATGAACTGTGTGTTTCTCATGAACTACTAGAATGTTAGCCAACAATGAGTGTTTTGTCAACACTCCAGTAGTTAGTGAATCACGGGAAACCACAAGCATAAAGGATGGTGATGCACCATGAAGTGGGGGATGGCTCCCACAATAGAGACGAAGAGTCTGACGAGAGGAGGGCGGTGGAGACCCCTCCAGATCTAGCTGAAACTGTAAGAAGCCTTATGGCCGAATTACAGAGTTGCAAGGCTGACAATGAGAGATTGATAAAGGAGCAAGAAAAAAAAATGGAAATCAATGCAGTCTTGTTGCAGAGCCTATCTGATATACAGAGACAACTGCAACATGGACCTGCAACTAGTCATGTGGACCGACAATATATAGAGAAAAGTCAAAGTCCACCTGAAATACGAAAACGTGGTCCCATGAATGGCCACACAGGGAGAAGCACCTTGAGGAAGGCCCAACCTGGAGGCAGGGGATGCTCATTGGGAGAGTCCTCTGGAAAGGGAACGAGCAACTCCGAGGGATCTTCTAGTAGAAAAAATAGCTCACATTCTCATAAGAAAGGAAAGAAGCGAAAGCATTACAAAAGTCATGACCTTGAAGAGTTCAAGAAATCCAAACCACCCTTTTTCAATGGAGAGATTAAGAAAGGGGAAGAGGCAGAAGCTTGGCTGCTTGGTTTAAAGAAGTACTTCAGAGCTCATGACTATTCTGAAATTTTGAAGGCTCGAAAAGCCATATTCAAACTGAATGGGAAAACTTCCATTTGGTGGGAAGATCTTAATAATGTGAAAGGAATCCATGAAAAGGACTTATCATGGAAACAGTTTGAGAAACACTTCAAGAAGAAGTATTTGTCAGAGAAATACTTCGACAGGAAGACTAAAGAGTTCTATGAACTCAAGCTGGGACAACTCAACATAGACAAATATATCAATTCATTGATTTGCTGAGGTATGTACCCTACATAAAATATGAAAAGGTAAAAGTCCAACGATTTATCAGTGGGTTACCTCAGACCTACTGGAACAAGATTGATTTTGACGAGCCAAAGACCTTAGAAGACACTATCTGGAAAGCAAGGTATTGTCATGAATAGTTCGGGTGTCAGACAAAACCTCGCGAGGATTGGGAGAAGAAGAATAGTTAGGGGTTCAAGAAGATAAAGTTTAAATCCTCAAGATTTAAGAGCTATAGGAAGGATTCAAGGATGAGCATTCCTACCCAAAGTGTGCACCAGCAAAATTTCCCATCCCAGAGTGGAAATAAACCTTTTGGATCAACCCTGGGAAAGACTGATAACCCAAAGAGAGAACCCTTGAAATGTTGGAGTTGTAGAGAAGAACATATGTTGAGGGATTGCCCACACAGACAACAGAACAATAAGAAAATATACAATATCCAAGAAGCTACCATAGTCAATGATGTGGCTAGGAGCATGCCATGGATTTATGCGGCCTTGGATAATAAACAAGATGACCACCAAGCTTTAGTGGTGGAGATGGAAGGTATGATCGCCAACCGTCTAGTTTCTATTTTAATTGACCCTAGTTCTAATTTGAGTTATGTGGCCCCTCAGACTGTTGATAAGTGTAAACTGCAACTAGTTAGACATGTTAAGCCATGGTTGGTACAGCTAGCCACTGGAACCAAAAGAAAAGTAACAGATGTCTTACCAGCTTGCCAATTCATCATGGATGGGTTGCCCACGCAAGTGACCCTTAACATACTTCCTCTAAGATCTTATGACTTGTTGATTGGTATGGATTGGTTGGTTGCTTATAAAACTAAGTTGGACTGTTACCATAAAACTTTAGAATGTGTAAATGAAGAAGGGGGAAAGATGACCCTCCAAGGGATTCAGAAACTTGTCTCAGTGAGACAAATATCAACCCTTCAAATGAAAAAGTATGGCAGAAAGGGATGTCCTCTATACGCAATACAGGTGTTGGAATCTATTGAGGATGACAAACCGAACCTAGAGGACCACCCCATATTAAAAGAGTATAGAGACGTGTTTCCAGAAGAGGTATCGATTCTACCTCCGAGACGAGACATTGACTTCTCGATAGAACTTGCACCAGGAGCAGTGTCTGTGTCTAGGACACCCTATAGGATGAGTACACCCGAACTAGTTGAGCTCAAGCTACAGCTAAAGGAAATGATGGACAAGGGCTACATCTGGCCCAGTGTGTGTCCATGGGGAGAACCAGCCTTGTTTGTGAAAAATAAAGATGGCATGTTCCGATTATGCACAGATTATAGACAACTCAATAAGACAACCGTAAAGAACAAGTACCCCTTACCAAGAATCGATGACTTGTTTGACCAATTAGGGGGTGCTTCAATTTTCTCAAAGATTGACTTGAGGTCTCGATACCATCAAGTCTTAATCAAGGATAAATACATCCACAAAATGACCTTCAGGACAAGGTATGGTCACTATGAATTTGTGGTGGTGCCATTTGGACTAACCAATGCCCTTGCCACTTTTATGTGCTTGATGAACAATGTACTCAACAAATTCCTAGATAGATTCGTATTGGTTTTCATTGATGATATCTTAAACTACTCCAAGAATAGAGAGGAGCATGAAGAACATCTTAGACTTGTACTTCAAGTACTAAGAGAGCATCAACTCTACGCTAAGTTTAGCAAGTGTGACTTTTTCCATAAGCAAGTGCATTACTTGGGCCATGTCATTTCTGAAGAAGGGGTGGCAGTAGACCCTGACAAGATCATATCTATTATGGAATGGCCTACCCCAAAGGATGTATCTGATATCAGATCCTTTATGGGCTTAGCAGGATATTATAGGAGGTTCATAAAAGGATTTTCCAAGATTGGTTGTCCAATCACTACCCTCCAAAAAAGGGGGGTTAAATTCACTTGGACATCAGAATGTGAAGAAAGATTTCAGAAACTAAAATACCTCCTGACCCATGCACCTGTGATGAAGATTGTAGACCCTAATAATTACTTCCTCGTGTGTACAGATGTTTGCAAGGAAGGACTCGGAGGAGTCCTTATGCAAGAGGGACGTGTAATTTTCTACGCATCTAGGAAATTGAATGAGCATGAAATCAATTATGTGACCCATGATCTAGAGTTGGTTGCCATAGTGCATGCTTTAAAAATGTGGAGGCATTACCTCCTGGGTAGGATATTTGTACTCATCATAGACCACTGTGGGTTGAGGCACCTGTTTGATCAACCAAAATTCAATGTTAGACAATCTAGGTGGATGGCTCTCCTTAGTGAATTTGAATTCGAAATCAAACACATCAAAGGGAAGGAAAATAGGGTGGCTAACGCCCTTAGCAGAAGTGTGAAAATGATTCACCTGGAAACAATAAGCACCTGTGAAATGGATGTCAGAGAAAGAATTAGGAATGCACAAGAAATAGAGGCATTCTTCAAGACCGTGACCTCATACCTAAGTCAAGAGCCCACAGGGATAAAGTATGAAGGTTATCAGATGCTCAATGAAGGCCTGCTAACCTACATAAATAGATTATGCATTCCAAGTTGTGATGACTTGAAGAGGTTCATAATGGATGAACTACACAAGAGACCATATACTTGTCACCCAGGATATCAAAAAATAATCACGGCCACTAGGAAACAATTCTATTGGCCTAGACTGAAAAATGACATAGTCGACTATCTAGCTAAGTGCCTAGAATGCCAACAAGTTAAGGCAGAACACTGGCACCCGACAGGGTTGTTGCAGCCTCTACCAATTCCAGAATGGAAATGGGAAACCATTTCCATGGATTTCATCACCGGATTCCCAAGATCGACTAAGCAGAATGATGTCATCATGGTAGTGGTGGACAAATTGAGTAAGTCAGCTCACTTTGTTCATGTCAAGTTGACTTGCAAGGCAATAGATATTGCCAACATCTTCATGAAGGAGATATTCAGACTGCATGGCATGCCTAGAGAGATTATATCCGATAGAGACACAAAATTCACTTCAAGCTTTTGGAAATCCTTGATGGCTAGTCTTGAGACTAAACTGTTGTTTAGCATAGCCTATCAGTCTCAAACTGATGGACAAACAGAAAGAGTAAACCAAATATTAGAAGACGTGTTAAGGATGCATGTAATGCATCAACCTAAGAACTAGGAAGACTACCTTCCATTGGTAGAATTTGCCTACAACAACGGTTATCAAGAGTCACTAAAGATGAGCCCTTTTGAAGCCCTCTATGGTAGACAATGCAAGATTCCAATCAGCTGGAGTAATCTAGTGGATAGAACTACGATCGAACCGGACATGCTAAAAGAAATGGAGCAGCAAACGATTCAGATAAAACAAAACTTGAAAATTTCTAAGGATAGACAGAAGAGCTACGTTGACTGAAAGAGAACCCCCATAGAGTTCAAGACAGGAGACCATGTCTATCTCAGAGTTAGACCCGGGAAGAGTTCCCTGAGAATGGGATCGTGTGCCAAGCTAACACCTCGGTATTGTGGACCCTTTGAAGTCTTAGATAGAGTGGGACCTGTAGACTATAGGCTAGCACTCCCTCCCACAGCAAAGGCACATAATGTTTTCCATGTTTCATTATTGAAGAAATATGTACATGATTCTAATCATATAATTGACTCGTCCGTGATCCAGGTGGAACCAGAGGGAGAATTCCTGCCAGAACCTCAATGCATACTAGACAGGAAGGAAACCTCACTCAGGAACTAAACCATTGCACAGGTCAAGGTGTAGTGGAAACACTTTGGCCTAGATGAGGCTACGTGGGAAATGGAGGATGCCATGAGACAAGCATATCCGATTTTGTTTACTCTTGTATATATATAGCATATTGACAGATAGAACATCAAGGATGATATTCCTGTAAGGGGGAGGGAATTGTAACACCCTGTTTCCCCCAGTTGTAAATATAACTATATTGGCCAATGAACTATGGAAAACTCAAAGGTGTGAATGTTTGATTCGATGGACCTTTGTATGAAATGTCGATGAATGTAAATTTTATTATTTTAATAGAAAATGGATACGTGTTGCATGATTGTTGGAAAGGGGATGTGCTAAGAGAGACCACGAATGCTAGGAAAGAGATGGTGGAGGGGACCATGAATGGTTGCGTTAATCTCCACTGAACCAGTACCTTGCTGGATTTAATTGCTCAAGATCAGAACAACCTTCTAACCCAAGAATGAATTACAGTTAGGCTGGTAGGTGGGAAGACCTCCGTAGGAGTTAATGAGGGGATGGGGCAGACCACCCATCTGTAAGGCTTCCAGACCTGACCATGGACTGGGAATTCAGGCCACAAACAATCTTGCTAGAAAATGCAAGAAAGGAAAACGTGTGGGGTCAAGAGAGGAGACTTGCGAAGAGTGCAGAGACAAGAGACTGAGCTCTCGGGTTCGAGGAAGAACTATGAAAAGAGTGTGTTCTGATCGCAGGAAATAGAGACTGAGCCAAAAGAAAAGATTCAATCTCAAAGCATCGTGGTCTAGCTCGGGGGTGGCCAATGGTAAATCTTTTAGGAGTGACTGAGTCATGGTTGGGTGGAAACGAGCACCCCTTTCAGCAGTTGCATCACGTCTTCTGGTTCTGATAAGTGTTTTCATGCTTTGTGCTTTGAAATGGAATAATGAATGAATGCATGTATGTATACATTTAAGATTGGCCTTTGTATTGACTGATCAAGTGATGTGTAGGTATTTATCTCCTTGAGGACTTATGCCTCTGGTTGATTTTCCATATGCTCCATTTTAACCATCGAAGGTGTTTTCCCTAGGGAGTTACCTCGTCGTTCCAAAGTTGTAGCAAGCCTCTTGGCACTACTACCATCTCGGTAATTCCACGAGATTAACCTGCCCTACTTCAGAACTTAAAGTTCTGTGAGCTAGGAAGGTGCTTCCTTCAAACCAGTAGCCTAAGAGACCTTAGGCTCGCACCCACGACCTTAGCCAAATATCGGCCAAGAGTAGATATTATAGCTCGAGATTCATCAAAGGGTCCATATGACTAGGGTCTAGGAACCCTGTGCCAAGTCTGAAAGGAGCTAACTCTTGATGGCTTCGGAGCTTCGGAAGCTCGAAGCCCTGGGATGTCAAACTTCATAACTGTCAAAAATACTTGAATGCCGGAATCGTGAAAGGTTTTGAGTCGTTGATCTAGAGAGTCTGTTGGGGCACCTTCTCGATCGTTCGATTGCCTAGTGGAAGGTTTCGCGTATGGTACTTCGACAAATTTCCACTTCGAGAGAATGGAGATGTTATAGCATAAAAATCTCCTAACGTCGAAGTTACAAAGTGAAGGAGAGTTGTAGATTTGGTGAAGATCATTAGGAGCCCCGCCTATTGTTCGATCATCCAGGAGGGGGGACCGGTACAGGGTAATTCGGCGAAGTCCCACTTCGGGAAAATGGAGTGGCGGTGGAGCCAAAACTCCCGAAGGCCAAACTCGCGAAGTAAATTGGACCGTAGATCTGGGGATCATTCGAGTCCTATCCTAGTCGTCATATTTATGATGCAGTCAGCCCGATGTTGACCAACTTCGGGAGAAAGGAGGAGTTTGCATCACAAAAATCCCGAACACCAAAGCCCGATGTGACAAAAGCTCTCGATTTGAGGACGCTTCGGGACATTTCCTAGCCGCCAGATCTAGATTGTGGTCAACCCAACACTAACCAACTTCGGGAGAAAAGAGGAGTCTCCACCGCAAAACTCCCAAACACCGAAATTACAAAGTAACAAGAGCCGTAGATCTATGGTTCTATGTGGCCAGATCTCGATCATGAGATTTGAGGGATGTTGTAAGGTTGTTAGTCTGAGGTGATGTGGCATAGTGACATCACCCAGGGACATGTGGACCTCAGTTTGAAGTGCCACATGTTACCCAGATTCGTTCGTATCACATACCATATATACCTACTATAAAGTGACATGTGTCATCCCCGATGAGGGTGTGTGTCACCCCTGGTCCTTCCATGTGTCAGCTCGTGGTACATGACTGCCTGGCCAAAAAGGGTTGGTGAAGTGACCGGGACTCTGGGAGTCCGAGACTTCGAGACTCCAGAGGGTTTGGGGTGTAGTATGGAAGAGAGATGGAAAGGCCCGAAGGCCAGAGCCACGTGGAAAGCTTACGGGACTTCGGAAGTTCGGAACTTTAGGTGGTCTCATGCATAGATAGCAAAGAGGCGTGAAGCGTTCAATTCCTCCACAACTGATATATGAGAAAGAGATTAAGTCCAGTCATGGGATTGGACGGTGGATGGTCTTCCATCATTGAGGAAGGAACTTAGAAACAACATGTGTGAGGTGGATCCACGTGGGTGCCATGTGGCCCTCAACCAATGAACGCTAGAAGAACTTCGGAAAGGTATATCCATCGGTTTTGAGCTCGGTTCTGAGCATGGAGATCGTGGTTAGAAAGCTCTGGAAGAAGGAAAAATCAATACCTCGAATGAGGATATTGATTTTCTTAAAAACAACGATTTTTTTACGCCCCTCCATGGGTGTGTTACATCATGCCTTTTGGTTTGACAAATGCCCCTAGTACATTCATGAGACTCATGAATGAAGTCCTTAAGGAGTTCATAGGAAATTTTGTAATTGTGTATCTAGATGATATTCTTGTGTTCAGTCAAACAAAAGAGGAACATCTCAGGCACCTAAACTTGGTTCTGAAGAGGTTGCACCAAGAGAAACTTTTGATAAATCTGAAGAAATGTGCTTTTATGCAAATAGAATTGGTTTATTTGGGCATTGTAATTTCACAAGATGGTTTGAAAATAGATCCAGAAAAGGTGAAATCCATTAGAGAGTGGTCTTCTCCAAGAAGTATTTTTGAAGTTAGAAGTTTTCATGGGTTAGCAAGTTTTTGTAGAAAATTTATTTGAAATTTCAGTGGTATTTGTGCTCTGATAGTTGAAACTATCAAGAAAGAGAATTAGCTATTTAAATGGACAAATCTAGATGAAAGAGGATTTGAGTTTCTAAAAGAGAAGACCATTGAGAAACCTATACTAGCCCTCCCAAACTTCAATAAGTTATTTTAGGTCAAGTGTGATGCTACTCAAAATGCTATTGGGGATGCTCTTAGTCAGGATGAGAAACACATTGCCTACTTTAATGAGCAGTTGAATGAGGCAAAACATAAATACTCTTTGTTGATGTTCAAAAGCGCAACATAGGGTACTTGCTTGCAAATGGTTGGTCTTTGTGGCTAATACACCCGCGCATAGTCCTGACTTTGTGAGTATTAATGTGGAATATTGTGAGGGGAGTAATATTGTTTCATTCTCTTTTCGGGCCAAACCCTCAGGTTGTCAGCCCACTTTATTCTACCACCTACTGTCCACTATTGCATTGAACCCTATGCGTTATCGTGAAAGTGTTTCTTACTCAAAATTTGATGGAAAGAATTGTTTCGTGCTTGTTTTTTTGGGTGCGGGTTTTGATTGGTCATTTGCTATGCAAGTATGAGCAATTATTGGACTCACTTATTCTCTTGAAGTTACAGTTTGTCCATATGAAGTTATGAAGTCGATAGAAATGTGTGAGTTATTGTTATAATATAAACTTGCCATGTTTTATTTTAATTACAAAACACACTTGTTTATAAGTTATGTGATGCTTGAATGAAGTCTGCGAACCAGAATGCAAATAGGATGAGGAAGTTTGATGAATTGTGGTTTGATTAAAATTATGGTTATAGACAAGGATTTTTTTTGGTGCACTTCACGGGACCCTGTGGGATTTAAGGACTTTGTTGATTTTGATATTATGGTTGTAGCCTGTCCACATCAAGACTATTGTTGTATTTCCTATGGTGATTACGATGTTGTTCATTTTTCAATTCCATTATATAAAGGCAATATTGTTATTATGGTTATTTTTCCTGGGCAATTGGTTACTGTGTAATACAGTTCTAAGGCAAGTAAGCATTTTTGTGAAGCAAGCACCAATTTTGGGTTGTTTTTATGGAAACAAAGTATTGTTTTAATTTTAAATTTTTGAAGAGTAAGAAAGTTTGATTGCGAATTGATATCAGAGATGGCAGGTTTGATGTATCATTTGAACAATATCCATGAGATACCCCCCCCCATTATACCATTTTTCGCTAAATACACCCCCTTCACGATCCCAATTTCACTTATACATTCCTTGTTCTATGATATTTTCTTTGAAGAGGAGTTTGTGTGGAAATGAAAGGAAGTTGATAGTGACAAGGGTTGAGGACTGATGTTCTGGATGTTTTTTTTAAATACACAGTTGGTTGTTTTATTAATTGTTTGAACAATATTTGTATATTAATTCCCCTCCATGATATCATTTTTCGCTAAATACAAGCCCTCCATATTTCCCATGAGCCCTATCAATTCCTTGTTCATGTGGCAATTAATAAATGACATGTTATGGATGGATTGCATGTGTCTCGTAGTAAATTCTAGAGACAACTATTGATTTATGTAAACAAAGTTTCATGTATGGTTTATTAAGAACTTCATGACTATCAAATTGTTGCTACATGATGATTTTTTCCAGTAGAGGCATCAATGGCTGAAATAATAGAGGCATGGGTAACTGGCAACAAAGCCATAGAAGGCCTCGGTTTTCTATTCATTTCGATGTTGATCCACAAGAGTTGAACTAGTTGTTCCAAGCTGGGTTTTTCAATTTGGTTGGCCATGGTATCTTGCATCCTGACCAGAGAGGCCCCCTTTTCAGCCTCCTTAGAATTTCCTTGGCATTCTCGTTCCTCCACATGTGTCATTGCAGCGCTAAGTTACCGCTAATGATGGTTGGCAAGAAATTTTCCACCAGCCTGTCTCTCACCACCGCGGTTGGCCCACTGTGTCATTACCTCTACCACCACAAGTTAATCCCAATGTTCAAATTGCTCCTATTGTTTCGCCAGTACAATCCTCACATGTTAGCAAGAGATTAAAAACTGATATCCTGCAACCTATGCAAGACAAAGGAAAAGCAGTGGCCTCCCCCTCTAGTCCATCCATTGAGTCCTCTAAATCTGTGTCTTCATGCCTCCACCTCAAGGATGAGTTCCCCCATGTGATCAGTGAAATACAGCCTCAAAGATCTAACCAACCAAGGTCCACTCAAGAAAAGTCAGTTGGGAACAACATTGAGAAGAGAAAATATGCCTTGCAAAGCAACAAATATGGGTTCTAAATGTTTTTTTTATGATTTTCAGTGATGAGGACAACATTTAATGGTTTTCAGTATGTTTTGGACAACATGTCTTATTTTTGGATATTTTGTGGATAATGTGAATATATTCTTTTTGGGATATGATATAAATTATGGTTGATATTTAATATTCAATTTAAGTGATATCCACGGGAGTTACAAAGGTGTTATATGGTCTAAATAATTATTTTTTTTATACTTTGCATTTGATGGTAACAAGAAGAAATTATGGGAGTCACAAGGGGTCCCACCTATTTAGTCATTATTAATTAAGACCCTTATTTATATATTATTATTATTTATTTCTCCTAAACTAATTTGTTAAGTCAATTTGACTTAACTAAATAAAGTAGTTGAACTACTTCAACTGATTGGGAAAGAATAAAAGCTCAATTGGATGAAGAGACAAGGGGAGAATAGAAGGATAAAAACAATACTAAGGTTTACTCTTTAGTTAAATGAGATAGTTTCAGTTTTCATTCATTTATGAGTTTACTTGAAAGCATAATCCTCTTGTTGATAGCAGGGTCTCATTGCAGACAACAAGGTTCAAGACTGAATCATACTTTTCAACTTCTTATTTTAGAGGTGTTGATTCATCCTTGATAGTCTATGTATTCTTGTTTGTTTGAAAATTAATTTTTATGGCTGATAAAGGATATCTTGCAGAGTCAAAATGGCAGCAGTTTGTGGCAAGTTGATCCAAATCATTAACTTCAGTTTATTTTAATGTTGGAGTCTTTTTGTATGGTGTCCATCGGAGATCTCTAAATCTGACTTTGGTCCATACCCTCATAGGGGTTTGTAAAGAGAAATACACTTTTGGTATCTCAGAATGAAATAAAATCATATTATTGTTCTATCTCATACATGTGTTTTCATGACTTGGTTACTTTTTTCACTTTTGGTCTCCATGTTTACGTTATTGTAAAATCTGTATACATTCTAGTCACTTTGTATAAATTTTATTTTACATTGCAACATACGAAAATTATAAAACCAACCTTAATCCTTGTAATTAATACTTGCAGATTGAGTGAATGTTTTTGAGGCTATAAATATCGAGTGACATTCCCAACTATCTTGTCCTAGCCATGCAAAATTTGAAAATGATTAAGGTGTTCCATACCTTTTCCTCAACACTCTTTATATTTTGACAATCATGTTTTTCAATTCATTACCAAACAGGAAATATTAAACCAAAAACATGCCAAGTGGGTAGAGTTTATGCATAATTTTACATTTGTTCTAAAGCATATTAGTGGGAGTACTAAAAAGGTTGTAGATGCTTTGAGCAGGAGATGTTTAATTTTGCAGGAATTACAAGTGATTGTTTTGGGATTTGATCATCTCAAGGAGATGTATAAAGATGATGTAGACTTCAAGGAAGCTTATGAAGCATGTCAGAATCTAGTAAGTAGGGATAGGAGCCCTTGGATGGACTGTGTGTTGCAAGAAGGATTGATATTCAAAGGTTTCTAGTGGTGTATACCAAAATTCTCAATGAGAGAAAATTTACTACAGGAAAAACATAGTGGAGGATTGGCCAGACATTTTGGAAATGATAAGGCATATGCCTAGTTGAGTACATGTTACTTCTAGCCAAGGATGAGAGATGATGTCAAAATATTTGTGGAGAGATGTTGAATTTGTCAATATGCCAAAGGAAGACATCAAAACACAGGATTATATAAGCCACTACCAATTCCAAATAGACCACGGGATGATGTGAGTATGGATTTTTTTTTAGGATTTCCTAGAACTCAAAAAGGCAATGATTCCATATTTTTTGTTGTGGACAGATTTTCAAAAATGGCACATTTTATGCCCTGTTATAAAACTAATGATGCAACTCACATTGCAATTTTTTTTTTTAATGAAGTAGTAACACTACATGGTCTTCCTAAAAGCATAGTCTCAGACATGGACACTAGATTTATTGGTCATTTATGGAGAACATTGTGGAAGAAGCTAGGAACTAAACTCAGTTTCAGCTTAGCATATCACCCTCAAACTGATGGGAAAATCGAAGGTACCAACGTGAGTTTGCAAAACATATTGAGAATCTTAGTAAGTGAGCATAAAAAACAGTGGGATCAAGCACTTCCACAAGATGAATTTGATTATAACGAATCACCTAATAGGAGCACTAGATTAATCCCATTCAATATTGTCTATGGAATGCCTCCACGAGGAGTTTTTGAACTCGGGGATTTAGGAGAGACAGAGCTAAGGAGCGGTGATGGAGAAGATTCTGCTACAACCATGCAGTCATTACATGAACGGGTCAAAGAGTAGCTACAGGAAAGCAATTATAAATATAAGCAGAAAGCAGGCTTGAGGAGAAGGGAAGTCAGTTTTGAAGAAGGAGATTTAGTGTTGGCACACTTGAGGAAAGAGAGGTTTCCAAAAGGAGAATATAACAAGCTCAAATTGAAGAATATTGGACTCTACAAAATCTTGAGGAGGTTTTCAGCCAATGCTTATGAAATTGAACTCCCAGTTGGCATTGAGATATCTTTTGTATTTAATGTGGTAGATCTATATCATTATACAGAGGGTGAAGCAAATAAAATAGCAGGTGAACCTGACAGTGGTAAAGAGAAACTAATCCAATGGATGAAGCAACTACCTACATCAAAAGCATTGCAGATGGAAAGGATTTTAGCAAAAGATTGATGAAGAAAACCAAGGACAAAGAATATTATGAGTATTTGGTCAAATGGAAGAATCACCCAGTAGAGGATGCTACTTGGGTAAATGTTGCAAGCATACAAAAAAGTGGCAGTACGATGGAGGACCTCATGGATAGGAGTCCATGAATATTTTATGCTAGGATTGTATCCGTAAATCCAAGGAGGAGTTATATTGGTGCAACTTAGTCTAGTGGCCTTTAATTTGGCCAAACAAAAAAAAAAACACAGGCATACAAGGGGAGGATCGCATTGTTTTTTTTTTGTGTTCTTCCCATCCAGATCTGAAACTACACCAATGGTATTATTCAACACATTCTCCAGGTATATTCCATCACTATGGATTAGTTTCAGGTTTAAAGATTTTATTTTTTTGCCAATATTCTGCTCTGAAACAAAGTACAATTAAATTACTTTGGCAAAGGCAAGAATTTGATCATTTGAGGATTTAAAAGTTAGGCAGAGTGGAAGTTTGATGTCCCGTCAGTTGGAGTCAACAAACTAGAGGTCTTCACTGACATTTTTGGCTCAATACCAATTCTTGTAGCATTTTGGAATTCCGGTAGCATTTTTGTTTTCCTATAGAGCATATGAAGATTTGAAAATTTGATTCTTCCTCTACCAGTTATTAAACAATGATTTTCATGTCATAACTTAACAATTAGTTAATAAATGAAGGATATGAATACAATGACAATGTAGTGAGACTGTGGTATTTAGGTGCGAATACTTGGTTGCAAACACTTGTTTAAAAAGCTCATTTATTAAACAGAGGAAGAGATCCCCAACTAATGTTTTGTTGCCAACATCATAAGGGTTTAGATTGCATGAAAGGTAGACTACACCTTTCCCTTGCACCACTTTGGAAAGATAAATTTTGTATGAAGATTCTTTCCATACTATGCCACAATTGGAAATTCAATCAACAAGTTGTATAAAAAGGATCAAAAGTTTGAATGGAATCCAGAGATTCAAAAGTATTTCACTAATATCAAACATGCAATTGCCACTACTCATGTTCTTGTTAGTCTAGAATTTGACAGAGATTTTAGATCGTACTCATTCGCCTCAAAAGAAACCATTGATTCTATACTCACTCAAAATAATCCAAAGGGGGAAGAACTTCCAATTGCCTTCATAAGTAAAACTCTACATGATTATGAACTAAATTATTCCATGAATGAAAAGAAATCCCTTTCTCTAGTCAAGGCAACTACTCACTTCACAACTTACATTTTAATAGCTCACATTATTGTTAGGTACCATATCTATTATAATAGAATAAGCAGAAATATTGTAGTTAATAATAGCAGATCAACAACAAAAAATAGAAATAATGTAGAGAATAACATCGGAACAACAAAATAGATGGATCTACAACACCAGAATAATACCTTTATTGATAGCAAATAATGTTCACTTTCCTCTTCGAGGGGGAAACCTCCAGTAGAGCATAGATCTATTACAATAATTCTCCATACAAGCTCCTATCATACCTTCTACTCTTATTTATACTAATTATATATTCTAAAGAACATTCTAAAGGAAGATATTTCTAGAAGTAGAAGCGTCTATTAGGTATGCTTGCATTGACTTGTTCATATTTATTAAATAGGCCTTATTAAATAGTATAGACCTTTATTACATGGAAAATGTATTATTATACCTACATGAGAGGTTAGGGGGTTATGTCCCTAAAATTCCCTCCCCCTTGAAGAACAACCTTGTCCTCAACGCTTGGGATGAGGAAATTCTTGGAGAATAGTGGTAAGCTCCAAGGTGGCATCTTCTGGAGTCGTATCTTTCCATTGAACTAACACTTCCTTGATGGTGAACTCATGGAGACGGCGTTCGCGCTGGTCCAAGACTGCCTATGGCTACAACAAGATGGAACCTTCAACATCCAACTTAGGAAGAGTGGTTTGAGTTTGTCACTTAGTTCCAATCACCTTCTTTAAGCATGAGACACGGAAAAAAATATGGATATTTGAATGACTGAGCAAAGCTAACTGATAAGCCATCGATCCCACACGCTTGAGAATTGTATAAGGACCATAAATTTTAGGAGCAAGCTTCTGATAGTGTTCAACTTTGAGTGAAGTCTACTTGTAAGGTTTAGACGAAGAAACACCTAGTCCCCTTCAGCAAATTGGCATTATGAAGATCCTTGATCTGCTTGTTGTTTCATACGATTCTGAGCCATGACTAAATTTTCTTTGAGAGTGCGGAGAATGGTTGCACAGAATGTAAGAGTTTTGTCAACCTCTTGAACCTTTGAGACCCCTAGCATGTAGGAAAGAATTGACGAGGGATTTTTTCCATAGACTGCTTCAAAAGGAGTCATGCGAGCAGCGGTATGGTAAGGTGTGTTATACCACCATTCAGCTAGGAGTAACCACTGAGCCCACTGATTTTGTCGGTTAGATGCAAAACACTGCAAATATGTTTCCAAACACTCATTGAAAAAATTGGTTTGGCCATCAGTCTGGGGGTGATAAGAAGTACTGAGATGTAATTGTGTGCCCTGGATCTTGAATAGTTCTTGCCAAAAATTGCTGGTGAAAGTGGGATCTATGTCAGATACAATAGAATTAGGCATGCCATGAAGCTTGAAAATATGATCCATGAAAATCTCATCCACTGTGGATGTTGTGAATGGATGTTGAAGAGAAAAAAAAATGATCATATTTTGAAAGACGATCAACTACCACTGTGATGACTGACTTATTTCCTGATTTAGGTAAGCCCACAATGAAATCCATAGAAATGTCCCTCCAAATATCTTGGTCATCCATTTTTGTTGCTCCTGGGATGAAATCCTCTATTCTAGGAAATACTTGAGGCTCTGATGGTGTGTTTTAATTTGGAAGCATTGCCCCAATAGATAAGGACACTAGAGATCCAAAGCATGCAAAATAGCCAACATTTCCTTTTCATAGATTGATTGGTCGAGATTTCACTCCAAGAGTTGTTTACTAGTGAAGGCCAAAGGCATGCCCTCTTGCATGAGTACTGCTCCAATTCCTTTCTCGGAGACATCACATTCCAGGAAAAAAGTCTTTGTGAAGTCAGGAAGGGCTAGTATAGGAGTTGTGCACATGGCTTATTTAAATGCTTGGAATGATTGATTAGCTATTGGAGTCCAAGTGAAAGCATTCTTTTTAAGGAGAGTAGTAAGAGACATTGCAATTTTTCCATAATTCTTAACAAACTTGAGATAGTATCTTGTTAAACCCAAAAAACCACGCAGGCTCTTGATAGTTTTGGGGCACGCCCAATCCTGCATAGATTCAATTTTCTTAGCATCCACCCTTACACCATCCTTGCCAAAAATATTACCCAGGTACTCCACTTCCTATGTTCCAAAGGCACATTTAGATTGCTTGAGAAAAATTTGGTGATAAGAGAGTAGAATAAGAACTTGATCCACATGGGTAAGATGTTGTCTAGGTTTTACTATAGATGAGAATATCATCAAAGATAACTAGGACAAAATGATGGAGAAAAGCATGAAAAACATGGTTCATGAGACTTTGCAAAGTGGAGGGAGCATTACACAAGCCAAAGGGCATGACCAAGAACTCATATTGACCCTCATGAGTTTGAAAAGTAGTCTTAGGAATGTCTTCGTCTTGAATATGTATTTGGTGGTATCCAGAAAGAAGATCAATTTTAATAAAGTATTGAGCACCACTTAATTCATCCAAGAGATCATCAATGATGGGAATGGGAAATTTGTCTTTGATGGTGAGTTTATTGAGGGAATGAAATTCTAGAAACATGCACCAAGTACCTTCTTTCTTTAGTACCATGACCACATGAGAAGAATAGGGGCTGGTACTAGGGTAGATAACACCCACGGCTAGCAATTCTTGAACAATTTTCTCAATTTCATTCTTTTGGGAAAAGGGATGACGATAAGGGTGACATTAGGAGGAAGATTCTTGGGGATAAGAGGAATGGAATGATCATGAACACCACAAGAAGGAGGAAGTCCCTAGGGGGGTGGAGAAAGCAACTTGGTATTTGGAGATGATACAGTTGAGGTTAGGATGCACCGAAGGTGTATCAATGGCTTGAATAGAATGGAGTTGGACAATAATGTTGGAAGGACCTTTTTTTAGGAGATTCTCCATTCAATGGGAATTGATGATCTCAGGTGAACCTACAGTGATTCCTTGGAACTTATATTGTTGTCCCCCTTGTTGGAATTGCATGGTTAATTCCTTAAAATCCATGAGGATCAGACCAAGAGTGCATAAACATTTCACACAGAGCACAATATCACAACCACCCATGTCAATAGAAAACATATGAGATTTTAGGTTGTACTGCCCAATTTGGAGACACACATTTTCACAACGCCCCCCAAATTTCATGGAACCTCCATTGGCAATCATGATTTCAAAGTTGTTTAATGCATGGATATAGAAATGGGTTTCTTGGGAAATACGACAATGAATAAAATTATGAGTGTTTCCACTGTCAATTAAGATGATGACCTTTCGATTCTTAGTGTAGCCAATGAGCTTGAGGGTTTGGGGAGCAGAGAAACTAGTGAGAGAATTCAATTAAACAACTATTTCAACTTCAGGTGGGTCAATGGGTGGAGTAATATCAGTTGGATCGACTAATTTTGGCACAGGGGGGGTCTCGATCTCTTCTTCAAAAACATCCTCAAAGATGGACATAAACAAATTTTGTTCCTTACAATTATGCCCTGGAAAATATTTGTCATCACAATTATAACAAAGGCCCTCGAGCTGGTGTTCCACCATTTCAGTCCGAGTTAATTTTTGGATCTTGAGGGGAGGAGGAGGAGGGGTAGGTTTGGTTGGTTGTGTGTGAGGAATAAAGAAAGGTTTACGTGTCTGAACCGAGACAATATGTTGGAATTCCTTAGCATGTTCAGTAGCTTCCAACCAAGTTTGAGGGCGAGCCATGAGGAACTGAGCTCGAATTTCATCTTTGAGGACATTGATAAAACATTCTCGGAAAAAGACATCAAACATGCCCTCTGTTATGAAAGTCAAGTGTTCAAAGGAAGATATAAAGTCTTCCACTGTGATATATTGCTTCAACTTGGTCAAATGACCGAGATAGTGGGTGTCACTTTCAAAGTGTTCATATAGCTCTGCCACAAACTGTATCCAAGCAACATACCCCTGGCATGTCTTTCTATGCCATTGCCACCATAGCCAATGTTCTAGATCTAAATAGAGGACACCATAAGAATTTTGGCTAGATCATCAATAATTCCATGCAAGGAGAAATAATGTTCCATTTGAGTGACCCAACATGTGGGATCTAATCCATCAAATTTGTTCACCTCAACTCGGGGGAGACGGGGGTCACGAGGGAGGGAGTTGGAATGAAAGGCCATATTATGGGAAGATTTCTCACCTTTGGAGTGGGAAATTTGTTCAAAGGAGGGAGATCCATGGGACTGTTTCAACCACTGGGTGAGGGAGGCCAATTCACCCTTAACATCGACCAAGTCGCCTATAAATTTGGCCTCAAAGGTTTCCAAGTAGGTATTGGTGGAAGCAAGTTCAGAGGTTAGTCTTTGGATGTCTTGTTTTTTTTGGATTCATCTTGCAGGTGAAGAAATTCTTGGTTGCGAGTGTTGGTCATGGGTGAATGAGGGGTACGTATGAGGGGAAGTGGGTCCATGGAAAAAATAGTGAAAAATGATATATATGAGTGTGTTTAGTGTGAAAAGAGGAATGCAATGAGATAGGTGTCAAATAAGGGTGTCGAGAATGGGTCAGGTCCACGAGGAAAAAAAAAGGTTGAAAATGATATGTACCACTGCGATCATGGCGAATAGAAAAATCTAATGGGATAGGTCTCAAATAATGGGGTGGGCAGGACCCAAACTTTTTTTTTTTTACTCTTGGGGAGTTATACTCCGATCTGAATAATACTACAATGGTAGAATGCCAAAATTATTTATAGGAAAAAATCAGTGTTGAAAGGCCCCAATGTTGAGTAGGATAAATCTTGTCGGTTCCCTTTATGTTTTGTTTGTGTCCCAGGGTTAGGTTTTTTTTTTTAGGGTTTCTACAGACAAGGGTTTTCCCTGTGCTATAGCTCTCTGATATACGTGCGGGGTCGAACAATAGTACTCGACCCAATATCTCAGGGAACCAACTAAGGAGTCTAGACAATAACCTTAGTTGTACTACTTGATTACCCAGGTACTAGAGAGTATATTCTTGATTGTTTTTTCTCGAGGGCACTATAGCAGTCAGGCGACTGATCGATTTATCTATGGAGGGCTTCAGGATATCTAGGCCAATCCATATATAGGTGTTTTCTAATGTGCTACCAACAGGGGTTACAAGGGTGGCCAACAATTTGCTCTTAAGTACAACTTGTAGTTCATGTGTGTATGCTTCCCTGACTGCAAATTTATGCGTTGAACGATAGATCTTTGTAGCTTAAATACGTAGGAATACGTCTCTACCCCCCAAAAAATTGTACCCATTATTCTTGCCAAGGAAACTGCTCTGATACCACTTGTTAGGTACCATATATATTATAATAGCATAAGCAAAAATATTGCAGTGAATAATATCGGATCAACAACAGAAAATAGAAATATTGTAGAGAATAACAACAGAACAACAAAATAGATGGATCCACAACACCAGAATAATACCTTTATTGATAGGAAATAATTTTCACTTTCCTCATCGAGCAGACAACCTCCAGCAGAGAAGAGCTCTATTACAATAATTCTCCAGACAAGCTCCTCTCATACCTTCTACTCTTATTTATACTAATTCTATCTTCTAAAGAATATTCTAGAGGAAGATCTTTCTAGAAGCGGAAGCTTCTATCAGGTCTTCTTACATTGACTTGTTCATATTTATTAATAGGTCTTATTAACTAGTATCAACCTTTATTACATGGAAAATGTAGTATTCTACCTACATGAGAGGTTAGGGGGTTAGGTCCCTAACAATTATTGTTTATGTGCCACACTCCCCTGTAAAAATGTTGCTCAATCAACAACTTAGAGAAGGGATATGGGAAAATTGGTTGGCCAAGCTTCAAGAATATGATTTAGAAATCAAACATCTAAAATATGTTAAAGGACAATGGCTATGCAAATTGATGACTGGAATTGAGGCTGTCAATATTTCTCCTACCAATACATTGATGTCACCATACACAATTCATCCCTGTCAGCATCCAAGTGGTATAGACATGATTTTTTATTTGAAATCTAGGCAATTTCTTGTTGGAATGTCTTCTAAGGAGAGGAGATATTTGAAGATTAAGACCAACAGTATTAGTTTTTGGAGTCCTTTTTTGAAGAAATTTTGATGGTATCTTGTTTATATGTTTATATCATTCAAAGGCCAAATAAATACTACAAGAGTTCCATGAAGGAGTTTTTGCTGGACACTTTGCACCGATTTTCACTTCTCATAGAATCATTCGAGCTGGTTATTTTTGGCCAATCGTGTTTAAATATGCTTATTTAATGACCAGAAAGTGCATCCCATGTCAAAAATTTTTAGGAAATATGAAAGGAGCATCAATGCCACTGCAATCTATATTAGTTGAAGAACCATTTACACAATGGGGTTTGGATGTAATAGGTCCAATCAACCCAAAATATAATAAAGGAGATTCTCTCACTGCAATTGACTATTTTACAAAATGGCAAGAATTTGTGGCTCTGAAGAATGCCACTTTTGAACAATTAATCATTTTCCTGAAGGAGAACATTCTATCAAAATTCGACGTCCCTGAAAATTTCATAATGGATAATGGTTCATTCTTTATTGGATCTAAATTTACAAAATTTTGTGGAGAATGTGGTTTTCTTATGGGACAATCATCCAACTATTATCCTCAAGGAAATCGTTTGGTCAAATCAATTAACAAAATGTTGATTCAAATTCTCAAGAAGACAATTGCAACAAACCATAAAAATTGGCATAAGAAATTGACAGATGCACTTTGGGTGAGTCATCTCACTCCAAAATATAACACTGGGCATTCACCTTATACCATGGTATATGGAAAGGAAGCAATGATGCGACTACATTTGGAACTTAATGCATTAATCATCACCACAAACAATGAAGACATGGAAGAGATTTCACCTCTTCAAAGGTGATATCATGAACTCATGTAGTTAGAAGAACATAGAGTACAAGCAATAATAACTACGAGCAAGAGGAAATAAGCAGTCAAAATATATTTTGATAAGAGCACTACTGCAAGATATTTTCAAAAAGGTCAATTGGTTCTATTATGGAATAAAGCAAAGGAAAAGCCATATTTTCATACATAGTTTGAAGCTCTTTGGATTGGTATGTATCAGATTGAAAGGGTTATTGGTTTTGACTCCTATTTATTAAAAGACATGAAAAGAACAATGCAATAATTTCTCGTAAATGGGGAATACCTCAAGAACTTCTTTGTTTAAATCCCCAGTTCTCAACCTATACATAATCCCTTATTTTCACCCTTTTGTATATTCTCAGTCTGTGTCTTTTTTCTGACTCCATTGCCCAATGTACAAGGCCTTAAGGATTCCTAGCAACCCACAGGGGATTTCTGTCCCACAGTTGGAGCCAAATGTTGATCAACATTCATTGATTAATGATTGCGTGCTTTGGTCTATACTTCGTCATTTTTCACTGTTTTTGTATATTCTATACGTCTTCTTTTTTTTTCAAAAAAAAAGCGGGTTGTGAGAAGACTACCACCAGGTCTGCAAATCCGATACTTAATATTTTTTTTTTCATTTTTCACTACTCTGCAACCCCAACACTTAGCCATTTCTTTAGTTGAGGGAGTCCCATTGTGGAGGTTCAAGCCATCCCAATCCCGCAAACCCACAACTTCGCAATATTGCAAACCCGCAACCCTAAAAAAGGTACTCCCCACTTCTGCGTCATCCATAATGAACCTCTCTCAATAGTTAGTCAATTTCCTTGATTGAAGATGCAAGAGTCCTTCCCTCATCCCCATTTTTCATCCCATTGTGTACCTTGCATCTCGCATTTACACTTACTCCAAAATGATCTGCATATTTTTGTTGCCCACAGAATTGATTGTTTTGATACTTGGTATATTTCTTTATTATGGATGCGGGAGTCTCCCTCATATCTCCCCTTTCATTCTCTGCATCCCACATCTCACATTTCCAAAATCACCAAAACCTACTCTACATCCCTCACGTTACACCTCCATACTTAACCATTTTCCATACATCTTGATACGCATTTGTCGTTCTCGATGACATTTATTTCCCCACTTCCACATCAACCATCACTCATATAATTTGCATACTGTTATCAAGTGACACAATTTTCGTAAAAGCTTCGCCTTAAATATTAAATGCAATTGTGCAATTGGAAACTTCAAACTAAGATCTACAACATTTGATAATCAAGGAAATACATGGTAAATTAAATAAGGAATTAAAGCCCCTCTGTAAAAAGATTATATTGACAAAATGACCACCTATTCACGCAAAATATTTTTTGTCAAAATATGTCAAGTAAAAGGAAAGAGTTATATTGTGAGGATACTATCAACACCTTGGGACGAAAAGAATTCCAGTTTCAGTGGTCAAAAGCCTTCAAGTGGTACTTAGTTCTCCCTCCCTAAGAAAAGAAGTTGAACAAAGTATGGGCCTCCAACATTGCATTAGTCGGGTGTGTACCAAAAGTAGTTGATTTCAAAGAATTAGTTCTTTGGTGCATTGATAAATTTGACATTGAACGAAGAGTCATCCATTTACAGGGAAAGCCGCCAATCTCTTTAGCGCCTTCATTTTTCAGAAGAATGTTGACATTGCTAGAATCCACTTTGAATTTCAATAATTCCAAAGCTGATGACTTTCTAAAGGCCAACAATGGGGGACTAGAACTCTTGGAATTATTTCTTGTAAATTTGACCAATGATTTTAGAAGCTCTAAACAAATTGAGTTATGTTCTTTCGAATACCCATACAAATAATTTGCATGGATATTCTCTAGGATAATTAGACAAGAGTCCATGGATTTCGTTCCAAAATATATTGTATATATTTTGTACCATTCCATTCATAAAGATGTTGTAATTGATTGGGCCTGAATTATTTTGAATGAAGTTTTGTTCCAGTTGGTATGTATCAGGAAGACTAGGAAATTCTATATGAAGTCTTATCTTGTTTATGCTATAGTTTATTGACATATTTTTGAAAACTTACCCTAGGACAAAGATACAAACTTCAAAAAGGATCTAGTATCATTCAGGTATCCAACATTGTGGAAAAATAAGGCCTCCTATAATTTTTATGAAGTACAAAATGGATTTGTGCCCTCCTTCAAAAATTTAATCCACTGTCTTGTCACATCCAGATTGTCACTATAAGATACATCATTTATGTCAGAGAAAGGAATTTTTGAGACTATGGAAGATTTCAATTTTATTAGACTTTATGGATTTCATTGGAAACCCTCTTTGTTTCCATTCCATGTTTCTGATAAAATTTTCACTATTGAAGTGTGCAAACGATACATGTATTGGGCACACTTTTTCAATGAAAAAAGAATAAGTGATTCATCCATCTGTTGTGGAAAATTGAAGAGATTTGTGTAAAGAACATTTCTCATTTGGATGAATTCACCACCCAATTTGACCATTTCAATTTAGAAGAAGTCCATGGATGAATTCACCACCCTAATGATTTATTTCAGGCACACGTGTTCTTAATTGGATATGGCTCATCATTCAATAAGTTTGTTCAATTGGAGGAAGGAGGAGGAGACAATCAAAACCTTCCAGAAGTCCCACTTGAAACAACCTTGGATGACAATATTGATACATTGGTCAACACCGATGACCATTACAAGAAATGAAACTGGTAGAAACCCAAGATCACCCAATGTGTCTCAAAAGAGTACTTCTACTTCAATAAGAGGAAAACATCAAGACAATACCAAAGTATAGAGGAGATATTCTACGAGAATTCAGATGATGGAGGAGACAAAAACCCTTCAAAAAAATGAATTGAAAGACCACACATTGTCCTTGTGTCTGTAAAAATAAAAAGAGAAACAATTCAGAAAGAAGGCCAAGAGATATTTGAAGTTGAAACTAGCCCAAAATATTTGGAAGTCGGTGACATAATAGAAGAGCCTAACTGGGTTGAACAAAGAATGATTGAGAGGAGAACAATAGTTGAAGAATTGGATTCTCGAGATCCATAGGTATTTGAAGAAGAATATATCACCTTGCACCACATGGCCTATAAGAAAAGTTCCAAGAAGTTATTAATTGAAAAAGTAAATTTAAAAAATAAAAAGGTTTCTGAAAAATGGAAATCAAAGATTGATTTTCAAGGGGTAAAACCCTCGAAAGTCATGGAGTTTCATGAAACAATCAATTAAACTTTAAAATATTCCATTGATGAGATAGAGAAGGAGAACCTGCTTATAAAAGAAAAAGTGAAGGAATTAGAGAACGTTATGCTCTTGAGACCTCTGTTTATCGAACCCAATACTATTATTCAACCATTGTACAGTCTAGAGGATGTGCCAGAAACAAGCTACAAATTAAATTGTTAATCAAGTTTACTAACTACTGTTAGGAAATATATTGGAGATAATATTCAGAAAAGGATAGTTTTGATCCTTGATATATGGGAGTTGGTGACAAATTGAGCTACTCTTTCAAAAAGGGTATTGCATTTTAAAGAGTATCTCCAAAAGGACTTAGAAAATGATGATTTTTTTTTATAAAAAGTTGTGGGTACATTCTCAACAAAGGTCTCGAGTTTAAATGATATTCATAGGAGAGAGAAAAATATAGCTTCTAAGACTTGATTGAAACAAATAAATGCTTGTTGTTTGAAAATAATTAAAATTTTACGGGAAATTCTTTCTGAATCTGACATCATCAATACTAAAAGAGGTGATTTATTTCTAAAGCTTTTTGATCTTTCCAAAGAGCTTGAGGGCCCACATTTAATCATGGACACAATAAACCTATCAAAATAGCAACTACAAGAACAGTTGGACGCCATGAAGGTTTCATGGGCGAGTGAATTTAATGAATTAATATAATATTTTGAAGAATAAGTGGAAAGGTGGTTAATCTGGTATGTCAATAAGAATGAAGATATGGAAGACATGCCTCACCAATTGATATTCACCCTCAAATATCTGGAAAAATAATTATTTGAAACCAAGACTAGGCAAGAAATAACAGTTTCTCCCATGCGGGAGTATATTGAACATTTGCTAAGAAATTCCTTGGTTTAATTAATTGAAATAGATCAACAAGAAGTCGATGATACCATTAAACCACCTCCAACCCAGCAACCTATAAAGTAAACATAAACAAGGAGAAAAAATTCCTCTGATCTTCCATCTTAGTAAGTCAAGTAGTCACTTTTTTTCTTTTTTTCAACTCTCTTTCTTTCTCAGTTAGCAGTCATCCAACCTTTCTTTCAAGATTCGTGAATTTTGGAGGTCGGTTCATAACTGTATTTCTCTCTTTTATTCGAGGTCTTTCCATTTACTAGTCCACGAGAACCCCATCCCAGTCCATTTAGAAAAAACAAATTTACTTTTATTTGTATCAGGATTTTAAAACACATCTATTTTTTTTTAGGTTCCCAGAGAACTATTCGGGACATTGCATTAGTGATTTATCAAAATTTTAATTTTAAGCATGAGATTTCCAATGCATGTCTATCAAAATATTTTTGGATCTTAATTGAATGATCATTTAAAATTCTCTACCATATATGGTCCTTATATTATTTCCTTATGCTAAATAATGCGTCCTACACTGCTTTATGCTATGATGGAAATGTCATTATGTGAGACTACTTGTTTTCTTGGTTTATAATCTTGTATTATAGTGTGAATATTTATTTTCTGGGAGATGATTGGTCCTCTCTCGGGTGTTCTCTGCATGTGAATGTTTGCTTCAAGAATAATCTTGGTCCTCTCTTAGGAACTTTTTATATTCTTGTATTTTATTTAAACATAGAGGAGTACCACCTCTTTAAAAATGCAAGGGGATATATCATTGTGATGTTATCTTAAAGATATTAAACAATATTTATATCAATAGTAGGTATCATGTGCAGACCCCCACTCTCATTTAGGGATCTAAACTTACCGTACTTTGTCTCTCTTTCAAACACACTATACCAACTAGTTTCCAACCAAAGGAAAAGTTGTAATAATTTATTTCCAAATGATTGAGGTATAGTGTAATCTCTTTATGGGTTTTCTAATTGAGTCCTCCATTGTGTTACAATTTATATACTTATCTCTAATAAATTTATCCCACATCCCTTCACCTTGGATTAAATTCCAAATATTCTTTGTAGCTAAGGCCTTGGAAAATAGGAATATATTCTTTAAACCCCAGCCTCCTTGTGTCTTTGGAATTGAAAGTTTTTTTCCAATAAACCAGAGCACTGCCCTTTTTCCCTTGATCCCATAATCAAATGAAATTATAACATAATCTTCTAATCATTTCCATAACTTTTTTTGGGATCCATGCAAGCAACAATACACTAGAATTGCTTCTAGGACATATTTAACCAAAACTAGTCAACCCCCTATTGATAACCACTGGTTGCACCAAAAATTTAGTTTTTTCTCCATGTTTTCTATCAACCATTGCCAATCATGCCTTTTCTATAGTTTCCCTTTATTGGAATCCCAAATATTTCAACTCGATATCAAACCCAACCATACCGAAATGAACAAATGAGTAGTGAAATTTGTTTCCCTCTTAGGGATACCCCAAAGGGATATCATTGATTTTGCTATATTGATCATCATGCCAACGAATAAAGAAAATAGATCAATGATTTCTTTGAGTGTCTCATCCACTCTCCTAAAACCTTTACAAAATTTGAGAATATCATCTGCAAACAACAAATGATTAACATAATAGGAATTAGCCACATTTATGCCTTTAAAACTGCCATTCCCAATGACCTTCTTTCTTGATCTACTCAATCCTTCAACTACTAAAAGAAAGAGGAGTGGGGAAAATGGGAACCCCTATCTTATCCCTCTTTCTAGCTTGAATAAAGGTGAAGTTTCACTATTTTTTACTATAGAAAAATAAATAGATGTGATGCAATTCATCACCCAGAAAACAAATCATGGACAAAACCCCAAATGGATTAGTAATAATCATAAATAGAGACAACTCACCCTATCATATGTTTTTAATCAGTCCACGTTTACTACCATATATTTTATTGAATTCAAACCTTCTTAAGCAACCCCCATTTCCTCGTGCATTTGTCTCCCCTCCAAAAATTCAAATTATTCAACAAAGATTTGTCTCAACAACATTCCTTTCAATCTTCTAGCAAAGAGTTTAGATATAATTTTGTATATGCAATTGCATAAAGAGATTGGTCAAAAATTCTCAAAGGAGGTTAAATGATCAACCTTTAGAACCAAGGCTATGAAAGTTGTGTCGAAAGTAACTAGTATCGTGCCTGAGATTCTTGATGACATAAGCATCCTCCTTAGATCCTCTTCCATAAATTCATAATATCCTAGGGAAAAATCCATTGGAAAACTATCTCGTCCTAGAATTTTATATTTCTGAAAGAAAAAAAAATAAGAATCATATGCAACTTCTCTTTACTGCCTCCATCAATGCCTATTTGTCTTCTAGATTGACAAAACTTGGGAAATTATTTTACAATCTTAGTATTTCTGCAATAATGGATCTTCTTTTAGCCTTGAATATGGATTAAAAATTATTTAACACCTTTTGAAGCAATTTCATTAAAATTTGATGCCCATGTGCCATCTTATTTCAAATTTTCCACGCTATGTTTATATTATTCTTGCAATTTACATATCTATGGAAAAAAAATGTTTTTTCATTGCCCCCCCGGAACCACAATGCCTTGCTTTTAAGTCTCCACATTTTCTCTTTATCCAAAAGAATGAGTCTCTTTTTGTCTTGAAGTTTTTACTTATTTATTTATTATTATTATTATTATTATTATTATTTTCTAGGTCTCAATAAAGTAACCAAATACATCATTGTTATAGAGAGAATATAACTCCTCCTCCACCTCCTTTAGAGTTCTATCATCCCTTTGACTTTTTCCATTTGACCATATCATTGATGCCTTCTTTGCTCTTTTTAGATTCTAGTGAAATTAAAGAGGAGACTTTTCTCTCAAAGCACCATCAAAAGGTTCCCAAACCTCTTTTATCTTATTGGAGAAATCTTCCTCTTTTATCCATTCTAGGTTTAACTTAAACGAACTAATTGGTTTCCCTTGAGCTGGGGCCACTTCCAACATCACAGAAAAATGGTATGAATCCTCCCACTAATAAAGCATTTGTGCATTCTAATTTCCTCCTTCAGGAATGTTCTGAAATAAATAAAAAAGTGATCCAATCTTTTGGCAATACGAGCCTCATCCATTCTTTTGTTTCTCCAAGTTGGTGTCATTTTTGTTGGTTCTATATCCAACAAGCCCACTTCTTTTCCAATTTTTTTATAAGGTATCCAGATAGGAAATCCACTTGACTTGTCAACCCCCACACCTCCAAGGGCCCCAAAGTGATGTTTAAATCCCCTCCCATCACAGCTAGACCAGATCATATCCATTCACTACTAAAAAAGTTATCCCAAAACTCTACCCTATCCAAATAGGGTCCAAATGTATTCAATAAAGTGACTTATTTCCCAAGGTATAGAGAGAACATGGATATCCCTAGACTGGATAAAAAAATCCCATGAATTAATATACAAAAAAAAAAACCTTTTCCACCTGGTAATATTTCCCCCCTATCTCCCTTTTGCATCAATAAAACTATCCAGTTCCCTAAAAAATTTGATAATTCATAAAACTACTCTCTCCCCATTTGTTATTATTTCTTGTAGAAAAATAATACACGAGTTTTTGACCTCAACTGATCTTTTTATGACCAATTTTTTGGAGGAATTGGCCAACCTTCGATAGTTCAAGGTCATAAAAATCATTCCATAACTTCCTTAAGGGATTTTTCTCTAAGAGACCCAATCAAAGACATTTGTTTGCCACTTTTAATTTCTAATCTTGCTTTCTTTTTAGCCAGAGACAAAATTTCCTTCCTCTTTGAGAAACTTTAGTGTCTTTTTCCCCAAATAACCCAAACCTCCTTCTAACCCACCTGCAAACATTATATAAATTTTGGCTCTCGGTCTTAAGTTATATTTTGAAACCTCTAGAGATTGATATCCACTGTGGTAACTCAAGTCCCCTTGTTCCTCACTTAAATTTATATTTTTGACAGATGATGAGGCTTTGTCATTTGGATCACACTAGTTTGTACGATGTTATATCCTTTTAGAAACATGTTTGGTGAGATAATTTCAATTGTATTTGAGCATTCTTTCGATTCTATTTGGATTTGGGTTCAATTATGTCGATCCACATTATTCAGATACAATTTCTTCTATCTATAATTATTTGTAGGGATTTATCTCATTTGGCCCTTGTGGGGTAGAGTTTGGTTTCTACAATTTCAATTGTAGGTATTTGTCTCACCAAATTCGTGAGGGATCCACTACTTCATACCTTGTCGCTAAGCAAGATCAACACCCACATCAATATTTTTCAAATTCCACTTCAACAACGTTTTCCCTCTCTCCTTTGGCTCCCTATGAGATGCCCTTGTTGCATTTTCTAGCTACATCACATCTTCAAAAAGAGCAAAATAAGGCACAAATTTTTGTTCAACACTTGTATTCTCTCCATGACAAAGTAATCCAAATTATTTAGAAGGTTCAAGAAAAGTGAAAACAACTCATGGACGAGCATCATGTTCCACAACATTTCCAAGTTGGAAACAAAGCGTGGTTACATTTGGACAAACGTCAATTTTGAGACAAAATGTTTAGTAAGGTCAAATCCATTCAGTATGACCCCTATTCAATAATCAAACGGGTGTCTAAAATTTTTTTCTACCTTGGTCTTACTACTCACCTGGGAATTCATGATGTTGTCAATGTTGATCTCTCAAACCATATCATGATTCAACATTGGAAACTTAGATCTTGACCAGTCATCTTGTAGATATTATTCTCGATTTTGAGCTTCTACTTGATGAAGATTGGGTTTTTGACCAGAAGACTCGCCAGTCTCATCAGATATCTAGTACCACTTCTTGTTAGTTTCTTAAAACCCAACAATCAGAAATTTAGTGCCAATAATTTTAACTACCCAAAAATTAATTTTACTGCTGATATAACTTCTGAAAATTATGAAGCAAATTTACAGCTAAGTTCTTAACAATTTTCACAACAGAAACTTAAAAATAAAAAAATAATATAAAATAAAAACACCAGATATTACCCGAGAAACCCTAATGTGGGGAAAACCAACAAAGAGGGGATTTATTGGCTTTGGAGGAATAATTACAACAAGTAAATTTAGAAATTTCTTACAATAAATTTATGCCCTTATTTTTGTTTGTACAACCTAGCTAATTTATTTTGTACGGCCCAACTGTATGGCCTGCTTGGACCAACAACACTCAACTTATACGGCCTATAAATTCGTCCTGCTCAATTCCAAAATTCTGACTAGAATTTCGGCCCTTCCTCTGGTGCAATGTACGACCTGTAAGACCATCTCTCCTTGTTGTGTACCACATGCACTCGACCTGTACGACCCTCTCTCCTTGTTGTGTGCCACATGCACTCGACCTGTACGACCCTCTCTCCTTGTTGTATACCACATGCACTCGACCTGTACGACCCTCTCTCCTTGTTGTGTATGACATGCACTCAACATGTTTGCTTTTTTTTGTTGTGCTTGATGGATGGCCTGCTCCTTCTCTACAGAATCATCCCAGCCAAAGTGCCCCTCTCTCAGATGTTCACTTTCCCTCTTCCTCAACCAAGCGCCATATTCTTTCTTCTCAATTCAAGTGTGTTGTGTCCTCACCCTCAATCTCCTTTTACTACTCTTTTCCCTTTTCTCATGAACCTTATAGAAGCCTCTAGAAATTCACTTTAAGTGAAAATTAATTTCCAAAGTTAAATACTTTAGAAATCTAAGTGAAAATCCAATAGAAATTATTTACATGATTTTTATGATTTTCCTAATTCAAAACTTAGGATAAATTAAAATGTTGATCTGGGTATTTAATTAATGTCCATCAGCATGCCTATGACACCTAGGCCTATGCTGAGAAAACTTTTGAGCTACAAAATTAACACACCCTCTTATCGAGGAAGGTGTTCTAAACAACCCCCAACTTATCCCTGAAGAAGACAAACTTGCGTTTCATTAAGGCCTTCATGAGAATGTCTACTACATGTTCACTTGTAGGAACATATTGTAGATTCATTGTCGACACATTCCTTGATTAAATGAAATCTAATCTCAATGTGTTTGAATTTGTCATGAAGTGTTGGATTCTTAGAGAGCTTGATGCAGCTCCGATCGTCAGAGAGAATGGCAGTAGCATCCAACTCCTAGCCAAACAAACCCATGAGAATTTTACAAATCCAGATGGCCTCACATGTTGCTAACCTAGCTGACATGTACTCTGCATCAGTAGAGCTCAACGCGACTAAATTCTGCTTCCTGTTGAACCAAGAAACGACTACTAATCCCACGTTGAAACAACAACCTGATGTACTATTCATGTCCACGATGTTGCATGCCCAATCTGCATATGTAAATTCTGTCAACTTCACCCCATATCCCTAGATATAACTCAACCCATACTCAATTGTGCCACACATATATCTCAGAACATGCTTTATTGCCACCCAGTGTAATCTCATCAGCTCAACCATGAATTGACTGAGTGTGTTAATTGCAAATCATATATCTAGTTTGGTGTTGATCAGATACATCATAGAGCCAATCAATTGTCTATAAAGTGTTGATCAGATGCATCAATATTCTTCCAGTTGGTCACTATGGGCATAGACATAGGCTTACAATCTTGTATATCGAATCTCTTCAAAATATTCACTACATACTTTCCATGTCCAAGGAAAGTCTGGCCATCTTGTTGCCACACCTCTAACCCCATAAAGTAGTGCAACAACCCCAAATCATTCATCTCATACTCCAAAGCAAGATCCCTCTTGCACTCTACAATGAGCCTCTCTGAACCTGTGAGAAACATGTCATCCACATACAACACAAGAATGAGTGGCTCACCTCCAACTATGATGTAGTAGAGGTTAGAGTTTGCCTCACTCTTGGTGAAGCCCATCCCCCTGTAAGTAGTTGTCTATCTATGAGTACCATACCTTGGGATCCTGCTTGAGCCCATACAAGGTTGTCTTCAACCTACAAACATGGAAATCTATTTCCTCCACCTCAAAACCCTTCGGTTGTTCAATATACACCTCCTCCTCAATGTTTCCATTAAGGAAGGCAATATTCACATCCATCTGATCGATCTTCCAACCCATATCTGCTGCAATCAAGATCACAGCCCTGATTGAAGTGTACCTCACCATTGAGGTGAATATCTCATCATAATCTATTCCCTCCTTCTGAGAGAACCCATTAGCCACAAACAAGGCTTTGAACTTCTCCACACTGCCATCTATAGTGTGCTTGATCTTATATATCCATCTCAAACCAATCATTGATTTCCCCTCTCGTCGGGGAACAACCTCCCATGCATCATTATTCATGATGGAAGCATACTCTTCCACCATGACATCTCTCCACACCTGCTACTGTGATGCCTCCAGGTAGCTGGAAGCCTTGGCCTCTAACATCTCGCTCATCATAGCCATGTAACTGGAAAATCTTTGTGGGGATCTACTCTCCCTGATAGGATTCCCAGGAGTACCCACGTACTCTTGTGCCTCTCTCAAGGTTTGTTATGCCCATATGGTATTCCTCCTCCTAGTAGTCGAAGGAGTGTCATGTACTGAAGTAGCCTCCTGCTCCTCATACCGATCTACAGTCTAATCATCTGTGCCTGCACCTGTACCTATAACCTATGAATCCTCAATATTTTGAGTCTCTAGCTCTTGATCCCCTGCTGCTCTTGGAACAGTCCCATGAGCCTTCCTCGAGGCTTTGTCCTCCTCAAACTTCACATGCCTCCTGAAAATTTTCCTCCTCAAGGAAGGTATGTAGACTCTATATTCCTTGGAATTCTCGTTGTATCCAATGAATATCTCCTTCTTAGCAATGGCCTTGAGCTTCATCCTCTTCTCTGAGGGGACATGACAATAGACTAGGAATTCAAAAATCTTGAAGAGTCCAACCTCTAGTTTCCTCCCTGTAAATACCTCCTTAGGAGTCTTCCTCCCCAACATCTTGTGAGGACTCATGTTATGTATGTAGACTGCAGTGTTGCAATCCTATGCCCACAAGAATCTAGGCAGATCATGATCGTACAACATAGCCTTTGAATCCCCAACAATGGCCATGTTATTCCTTTCTGCAACCCCATTCTTTTATGTGTTGTATGGAATAGTCAACTCCCTCTTTATCCCAACACCTACACAAAAATCCTTGAAGTCCTTCGAGGTGTACTCGCCTCCATTATCATATATGAGTGTCTTGATCTTTCTTCCCTTTTGGTTATCCACAATAACTTTGAACTCTTGGAATCGGCTGAATACCTCATCCTTGGTCTTCGTGAAATAGATCTAAGTCTTCCTTGAATGATCATCAATGAAGGTGACATAATACTCATACCCACTTAACGATACTGATGACATGGGCCCACATACATCTGAGTGTATCAAATCAAGGATGCCTCCTGTCCTACTGTCAATGTTTGGGAAATTTGTCTTAGTGTACTTCCCCATAGCACATCTCTTGCATACCTCATGATGCTTTGTGCTAAATTCTAAAAGGCATGTCACTATCTCCTTAAGTACTTTGAGTGCTCCATTATGCAAATGTGTCATCCTCCTATGCCACAACTCTACCATATCACATCTGATGCTCACCAATGCTCGAGTTGGCTCAAACTAAATCTTGTACAAATTCTTTCTCCTGACTCCAATCACTTTGGCAATCTTAGAGTCCTTGGGTCGTATGTATATTCTCCCATCCTAAAATGAGACCACATATCCCTTGTCCTCCAAGGATGAAACTGATATCGGGTTCTTCATCATCCTCGAAACATATAGTACGTCTCTCACCATCGGTAGCTTCCTGGAATCCCTCTAAAATGTTATTGTACCATGGCCTGCTGACCGACACTTGGAATTATTTCCCATCTCAATAAAAATGTCCATCTCCTCCCTCCTTCAAGCTGGAGAAGTAATCCTGCACTCTAATCATATGACTATAGGTTCCATTGTGTATATACCATATGCCTGAACTGGTTGAACTATATAGACATGCAATGAGTGAAAACTCGCTCTCAAATATGGTTGCAAACTCATTAAATTTTGCTGAAGTTGATGATACCATCTGTGACTTCTTTCTTCCCTTCTTCTTATTTGGGCACTCACTGGAAAAAATTCTTGGTTTGTGACAAGCAAAACATTTAATTTTTTTGAAATCCTTCCTCTTCTCTCCCTTTGAGGTCTGACCCCCATTAAGGCCCTTCTTCCCTATGAACATTCCCTTGCCTGCTAGAGAAAGGTTCTCCTCATCTTCACTCTTCAACTGGCTGGCCTGTGAAGACCTAACTCGTAGCTCCTCCTGAGTAAAATCATCCCACAACCTCTCCCAATCGGGAATATTTTCTTGTTCTACCACTCCTCAGAAAAACACGTCCCATTTCTTGGTGAAGCCATTCAAGGTTGTCCTCACCAGCTCAGTCTCACCCACGGTCACCCCAATTATTGTCAGCTTATCTCTGATCTGAGTGAACTTGGTGAGGTAGATTGTAATAGAATCTCCCCTGGCCATATTTATGCTCTTGAGTTTCTCTTCGAGCAACATTTTTCTGCTCTGTTTATCTTACTGGTACAACTTAGTCAATGATTCCCACATATGCTTGGTTGTCTTCTTTCCTAATAGATGAGAAATGATGTGGTCCTTCACTCCATGTATGATGATTCTTCTTGCATTTACATCTTTTATGAGATGAGTTGGTTGTTGTGTTGGATTTGTTGGAAGTACCATTGTCCCTTCAGCAAACTCCCATAACCCTTGTTTCTCCAACACCAAAGAAATGTGCTCTCTCCATGGACTGAGGTTTGAATCTCCTTCCAATCTATCCTCAAACCTTTATCCTACATTAGCCTTTCTGTCAGTTGCCCTAGCTCACACGCACTCCTTGAAAATTTGACCTCTCTGTTGGTTTCTATCTCTTGTTCACCTGAAATAAACTTGGCTCATTTGTATTCAAAGGCTAAGCTCTGATACCATGTTAATATCTTAAAACCAAGCAATTGAAAATTTAGTGCCAATAATTTTAACTACACAAAAATTAATTTTACTGCTGATATAACTTCTGAAAATTATGCAAAAAAATTACAGTTGAGTTCTTAACTATTTGCACGGAAGAAACTTAAACAAGAAACCAAGCACATAAAATAAAAACACTAAAAATTACCCTGGAAACCCCAATCTAGGGAAAACCAGCAAAGAGGGGCTTTATTTTCTTCAGAGGAATAATTACAACAAGTAAATTCATAAATTTCTTAAAACAAATTTCTACCCTTCGTTTTGGTTGTACAACCCAACTGATTTGTGTAGTATAGCCCAACTATATGGCCCAATTGTACGGCCTACTTGTCCTAGCAACACTCGGCCTATACAGCCTCTTGTACAACCCATAAATTTGGCCTACTTAGTTCCAAAACTCGACCTAGAATTTTGGCCCTTCCTATGGTGTGTTGTGAGACCTGTAGACCCTCTCTCCTTGTTGTGTATGGTCTGCACTTGGCCTATTTTCTTGTTGTTGTTGTGCTTGTTGGACGACATGCTCCTTCTCTGGAGAATCGAACCAACCAAAGTGTCTCTCTCTCAGTTGTTCACTTGCCCTCTTCCTCAACGAAGCATCCTCTTCTTTCTTCTCAACTCAAGTGTGTTGTGTCCTCACTCTCAACCTCCTTTTATCACTCTTTTCCCTTTTCTCATAAATATTCTAGAAGCCTCCAGAAATTCACTTTAAGTGAAAATTAATTTCCAAAGGTAAATACTTTAGAAATCTGACTGAAAAGCCAATAAAAATCATTTACATGATTTTTATACTTTTCCTAAGTCAAAACTTAGGATAAATTAAAATGTTGATCTGGGTATTTAATTAATGTCCATCAACATGTCTAAGACATTGAGGCCTATGTTGAGACACATTTAGAGCTACAAAATTAATACTTCCTACCTTGTTGCTAAACAAGGTTGGCTTCTACATCATGCTCGTTGGATTTCTTAATGCCATATGCAACAAGGATTTCCCTCTCTCCTAAATTCATTGGAGGATAATGCTTATGTTGATGGGAGGAATGATAGGGATTAGCATATGTACTTAGCATATCACTTTATTATTTGTATTTTAGGATATTATTATTGTTGTTTGGTGTGACTAATCCTTTTGATTTCCTATTCTCATGGAGTAGATGAGATCATTTCTCTAACTATCACTATTATTTTGCCTAGTTGCTTGTTCTTAGGATATAGTTGAGATTCTCCCTCCCAATTTGTTGAGGTAGTACTCTTGATGTAAAGTTATATATGCATGTGCTTTGTTTAATAAAAAAAATGAGAGGTTTGATTTCACACTTCAGTGTAGAACTCAACTCTTGAGTGGGATTTCCCACATCATGTTGAGATCTCCCACATCAAGACATGACTAAAAAGGCTCACAAACTATATAACAAAACTCTCAATGGCCAACCTAGTGAAAAGTTTAATATTTTAACATAGACACAATCATTACACATCCATGGTGAGAAGCCTCTCTATGACAACATAATGTCATCTTTCTAAGAATATTAACCACACACATGCATGCATGCTAGTGTATTCTCTCTAAACAAGTGGCACACCCTAGCTATAGTAGGATTTCTATATTTTTAATACAAAATGGTTGTTCTTTGATTTTTCCTTGTTGAATGTACATAATTAGTTAAAACATATGTTCAAAGGAAAAAGGGCCAAAATTGTTAATGTAATTAAAGAAAAAAAAAAAAAAAGGAAGAAGAGGAATAACAAAAACCATTGCTTCTCTAATATAGAGGTCAATGATGTGAAGATTGAAAGATGTTCACTACATCCTTAGGAGATCTCATTTTCTTTGAAATGTAAGAGACATACTAGTTGATGTAAACATTATTAATCACTCAACATCCACTTCATACCCACAAAACTAAGGAATCATTTTTCTAAACCTCTCGACTCTCCCTCTCACTTATGCCAACATTCATTTTGTAGAAACAAAATCATGCATCCTTTCCCAATCCATCTTGGCTTCTCCTATCATGAATTTGTGTATTGTTACAGAAGGTCACACCAAAACCATAGCTAGTCCCAAAGCTATTGGACCATTTGTCTCTATTTAGTGCACTTATAGCTTTACATTGTGTCATTACAAAACTCTTATGGGGAAAAGGTTAACGAAACAATGAGATACCATATTCATTTTTAAGTGCATCCCATGCTTACATAATACATTTGCAGGCACTTCAGTTCTCATTTTACAAAATTCCAAAGTCATCTTTCAAATATGTATTTTGAGATACGTTCTATTGGTCTTATTGACAATTATGCTCTTACGTATAAAAATAACATCATCCTTAGTGCATCCATGGATCAATAGTATTAGGTTTGTCTTTCAACTCTAAAATCATCAAACAAGCTCGCAATATTTTCATCTAGAAACTATATTCTCGTTAAATGGTCATATGGTTGTTCCATTATTTTCTAAATACACATGAGCAATTAAGATATTGAAAATCAACTCTAAAATTAACATAGTTATCGACTTGACTATAATTATGACCTCAAAATGAGAACTCTAGCCTTGAAAACCCATATTTTTGGGTCAAAAACACCAAAATAAACCCACATTTTGAAAAGTGGTGCTACCAGAAGCACCTTGTTTTAGGGATACAATACCACCTTTTGCAACCATGGCCTTAACAACTTTCTAATGTTGTTGACAAAAACCTTAAAATCATTCCTCGAATTGAAAAGTGGCACTAACAACACAATTTTTTATTTTTGTTTGAGGTTAAACTACAACTTCTTTGAAATATCCATACCTAACAACCAGTACTAATGCAACCAAAATCTTAAAATCAAACCTCAAATCAAAAAGTTGTGTTCTCAATAACACCCCCCCTTTTCTAGGGACAAAATCACAAGTTATTTGAAATCGTGACATTGACAACCGGTACCCTTGGAACCAAAATCTTAATACCAATGCATGAATCAAAAATAGGCACTATCAATAGCACCTTCCTTTTTTTCAGTGTTAAAATTGCAATATTTTAGATACCATGGCCCGAAAGCCTGGTACTATTACAAACAAAATCATAAAAAAGTAGAAATGAAAAATAAATAAATAAATTTAATTAAAAAAAAAAAGGAGGAAAACCCCAAATAGAGAAAAACATCATTTTTTGTATAGAAAAAGAAACATAATAATGATAATAATAAATGAAAAAGACCATTAAAAAATATGGAAAAAAAAAACGTTTACAGCTAAATTAAAAATAAAATAAAATAAAAACATTAAAAAACATTCTAAAAAGAATATGTGTGTGTGTGTGTGTGTTGAAATGTTTAATAGTACTAAGAGGGGGAGTGAATCAATATTGAAAGATTTTAATCCTTTTATTCTGATCTGAACATAGTTAGGACTTATATTTGCAATTAGTTATACCAAAAATGTACTCATCATAATCACATATAGTATTCAACACATTTACAAACATAGAGATGGAAATACAAATTGTGAAGACCTTGAAATTATTTATAAATGAATATCGATTCATGTATGAATAATTGTAAATGAGGACACCAATCCTCTTTTGAGCACCAACTCATAAACTAGGAACCAACCTTCAAATGAAAGAGGACACCAATCCTATGTAGGAACCAACCTACAAACCAGACACCAACCTGCAAATGGACGAAGACACCAATCCTCTGTAAGCACTAACCTACAAACCAGGCACCAACCTTGATGATTTGAAATTCCTTTAAAAAAATTGTCTGAAATTGATTGTAAGCTACAACAAATCACTTCACAGAATATTCGGTCCTATTTTCTTCTCCTTGTGGTTCATATATGTGTGTGTGTGTGTGTGTGTGTGTGTGTGTGTGTGTGTGTGTTTTAATCAAACATATGTGGACTTGATTAACAACAAATGTGGACCTAATTCATCGTTTGAGCCAATCAGAGCGCCAAAAACATTGCCATTGAAATGTTCACGTAGAGTATAATCCCTCGAGGCTTATTTTTCTTTGTTTCTTGAGTTAGCCCAATGTGCATAGAATCAAGCGTGTGGGACCATAGAATTTATTGCGGGGGGATAGACCCTTGACTCGGATATCGATGCACTGAGGGACCACAATAAGCAATGCATCAATAGACGTCTTTACATTCCATCACATGTCTAAATTGTGGGGGGGTGCCTTCATGTTAACCCATGTGTTGGTTAGGCGCCCACAATTTTACAAGGACCATTGATCTCCTTTCTGGATGAATGGTTAGATTGTGACTCCTCCACAATCGAAATCAACCCTTAGCCACTGTTAGATTTAGTCCAGACTTTGATCTCCATCATTCATTGATGTATCTTCTTTGTAAAATGTACGTCGTCGATCTCCCTTTTCCATTAAATCTTTACCATTCATCGAACCCATTCTTCTTGGAGTATTTTTGAAACTCCTATGGTTGGACTCTAAATTCTAAAAAACCTCCATCGTCGATTCTTCAAGATATATGGTCACACCCATTAGCCTTTGTTTTCACTGTGTCAGGTCTTCGTCGGATGACTTGTACGTATCTGTCACGTGTCACACTCACAATCATGGATCCCACGGCCACGTGTACACTTCACAATCGTTGATGTCAACTCATCACGTGTCTCTACAAACTTCCACGTGTCCTTTTCAAAGTTGTTGATCTATTCCACTCTGAATAGATCACAGTCATTGATCGGTCTTGTTCTATCAGATTTCCTTACCGGAATCTAATGGCTTCACTCTGACAACCAATAAGATTATGCCACATGTCACCTTCATAATCATTGACTTGTTTACTCTGAATGGATCTCAGCCATTGATCACTTCTCGAAACGGACGATCAGATCTGTTCGGCACGAAAAACAAGCTACGACAGAATATTCTTCGATACCCTGATTTTGGAGCGATGAAACTTCCCCAATTTTCTAAAAGTCGAGTGAACGATATCAAAAAGGAATATTCTTAGATGTTGTATCTATCATAATGTTGCAACAAGATCCAAAAATTGGACTCCAAAAGTTGGACTCTGAAACACTTGATGCCATCCCATCAAACTCTGAACTCGGGTATATGATGGTCGTTGATCTGAATTAATGATCACGATCACCTTTGGGTTTCGAGACTTAAATCAGTGTAAAATACTATTGATATTGGTCGTTGATCGTTCAAGTGATAAATGGTCACGATTGGATCTTCTCTTCTTTGTGATTCTAATACTGGCCATCGAAACTTTAACACATGAACACGGTCTCGGTCCGATGAATCTACAATCACAGTTGATTCTTTATCCTGATCTGACGGTTCATGCTCCTCCACATTTGCAAAGGGAATTCAACTCTCTATCCACCTGCAAACACGATTAAAAAAAGTTTGATTTATTATCAATGTAGGATCATCAATCTCTTCGATGATCGATGATCAAGGCACGGTCTATCATCCTTCCTCGACTAAGGGTTCTTTTGCAACCAATATTTAATATTTTCTTGTCATCCTATCACGAACAACTTGTCAGCAATGACACGGTCAAGTAATCAGTCAAACAAACTCCCCCTATAGTGTTGACATCAATGACACAAACTATCCAATAATATATATATATATA
>ML787255.1:286511-308915 GCA_009831015.1 Picea engelmannii
TTGCAACCAATATTTAATATTTTCTTGTCATCCTATCACGAACAACTTGTCAGCAATGACACGGTCAAGTAATCAGTCAAACAAACTCCCCCTATAGTGTTGACATCAATGACACAAACTATCCAATAATATATATATATATATATATATATATATAAACTTTAAAAACAAAACAAAAATTCAAAGTTTTTTCTTAAGGTAGGGGAGGAGTGATTCCTAGAATTGCCTGTCGCCCCCAGCTTTGATTTTTTGAGAGACAAGTGTCCCCCCTCTATCCCCATCCCCAAAGCCGTTGTTAATGAGTGAAGACTTTGAGGATGGAAACAGGGTTGTGGGTGCCCGCCCCTTAAAAAAACACAATAATAATAATAATAAATGAAAAAGATCATTAAATGTTTTTTTTTTTCAAATATGAAAAAATACATTTAAAAATTTCTAAATTAAAAATAAAATAGAATAAATGTAGCAAAACTATTTATACCTACCTCTTAGAAATTCTTTAATGTAACAAGATTTCATGAAGGAAAAGAGATAAAACTACTAAACCTAGAGATTTAAGTATGACTCTTGGAGAAACCCAAAAAAAATCCATTCACTTTGAGCTTGGTGCATTGCCAAATGTTCTAGTCACACCCTTTGAGGAAGGAGATGATCATAAGGCTATTTCCATCCAAACCAAACAAAGCCATAGTATACATACTATTTTGATATACAACTAGTAGGGGATGAAGTGATCACATTACAAACGAATTTGATCTAGAAAGGGACATAAACCTTATGACCAATTGACAATTAATTTCATTAAAACCTTCACTAACTATACACCATTTAGTAACATATTAATTAAAATATAATTTTATAGAAATAATAATAAAGATAGATTCTTTTATAATATATATATATATATATATATATATCAAAGTTTTTTTGGTTGGATGGGTGAGTTGGGGTGGCAAGTGATTATGGGTGGGTGCATGGGTGTCTGGGGAGCGATTCTGAGAATCAACCCTCGGTTTTTAGGGGTAGGAACCCCCACCCCAAAGTTGCTACTCATTTTCCACTCCTTTGAGCAACACCCCATCTCTAAGAATTACCCCCTACCAAAGAAAAAACTTTGATGTTTATTGTTTTTAAAGTTTTTATTTTTAATATTCAATTTTATTTTATTTTCTATGTTTAATTTGAAAAAAATTTGTATATTTGTTTTTTTTCTAATATTTTTTTTTCTTTCTAATTTTTTTTAAAATGTATTTTTTTTTCTTAATTCATTTCTTAAAATAAATTTTAGTTGTTGTTACCCCCTCAGATTAGGAGTAACTGAGCAGATCATGTCTCGAGGCCCTCAAGTAGTAGACATGGAGTGTTGAGAGCCAGATTGACTAGCATAGCCTTGTGGGGCCCCTCCTATTCATTGATGCATCACCATACATCACTCACTGCAGAGCAACATCCATCACATCGTCCTAGTGAAATATCCCAAATCCAACGAATTTGGATATCTACTGGTGAACTAGTGTTCTAACTCTCGAATCTTATACAATGAGGGTTTCTAGATGCGTTTTAATTAATTGTTTAACATGATTGGTGATTTTTGCATGTTTATGTCATACAAATAAGGTTTGAATAGTATATATGAAGCGTGCGAAGTAATGAACCAACACAATCTTAATAGCATGTATTATATGGAAAAAGCAGGAAATACAACTGATATGATGAAAGAAGATAAATAATCGTCAGCTAGATCTCATGGATCGTCAGTGGAATACAATGTGACTAATACAAAATACCTGTGAACATAAGATGTGGACATATCTGCGCACACACGGATAGATTGACAAAATGCAGTTTCGAAAACTCACGACAACTACTGCGAATGCTGGAAAACTCACTCTGGTGGCTATACTCGACATATCCCCCTGGAAAATGTCCCAAACTGAGCACCCTGACCTCTAGAATCCTCCTGACAATTGACGGACTGAATATCTGATCCCTAAAGCTCTAGATGAACCTTGGATGACACCACCTGGGGGTTGCGCACCTCCTAAGCTCTAGGAGTGCACCCTAGTGATTCCACCGACGAAATCCACTAATATATGTCTCAAAATGTGCACCATGGCCTCCTCTACACTGGGTTGGAATGGTTTCCTCTGATATGATCCGGAAAGCCCCCCGGAACCCCAAATGTTCATCCTCAAGAGTTGTGCACTTCCTAACTATCTATTGCGCACTTCCTGACTGTCTATTGCACCCTGGAATATTCCACCGTCAAAATCTGATGATTGGTGGCTCAAAAGAAGCGCCTTGTCCGATCCTCAACCGGGTCGGAAGGAATCTGTGAGATAAGCCTGGGTCTCGTGCAGCCACACAAACCCCTCTCTAACCCTTGCGCCCTCACTGATTGCACTGCACAATCTCTGCAATATATATGAATACCACTGAACTGGCACAGTGAAATACCTGGATGGTATCTCCGATAGGTGTTGACTCTTGAATCCGTTAGGACCAAAATGGCAACCTCACAAGAATGTAAATCCCCCTGCATTTTATAGAGGTGGTACTCCTTTTTAGATTTTCTTGGGATTTCTATATATTCAAAATGTGGGACTTGACATAAGTTCGTCGTAGTAATTCAAAGAAACATAAATATTGCGAGAAAATAAAAGGAAAATGTTTTTTGTTTTCTTTTTGAAGAAAGTTTCTGAGAAAGGACCAGGAATTACACACTTAACACATTTAAAGCAAATAAGCAAAATTTCCTCACATCCATCATAGTTTAAGATAAAGATCTATGATCACATAAAATAAAAATAAGATGATTTGCATACATAAGATAACTTTAACAGAGTGAACACATGGGAAACTCAAATAAATATAATGATAGATCAACCTCAAATACTTTATATTATGAAAACAGGGTTACAAAGCACAACCGAGATTGTTCCCAAAGTAGCTCTCTTGAAATTTCTAAAAAATATATAGTATGTTACATATTCTTTGAAATTTGTAAATGTGTTTATCTTAAAGACTAGTATTAGGACTCCCGCAAACCATAAAGCAAATAAATACAAGAAATAAGCTTTTAGAAGGAAGACGGTGGGTGGTAGAAGAACAACAAGACATGGTAAGAAGAAAAAAGGAGTTATCAGTCTTCGGTTAAACATTTCTAGTGAAAGAGGTGGAATAACTAGATGAAGGACTTGATAAAGAAAAGAAGGATATGATCATCATAAACTTACTATGATGGTCTCTCTTTTTACTTGCTTGTTGATGTCCTTTTATCGTTTTCATCAACGGTTACAGGAATCGTTTCCACTGCTTCTTTCCCTTCATTGGTAAGTTTATTGATAGATTTCTTGAACCATTCTTCAATGTAACTTTTCATTGGTGCCACGTTGATTTCATGCCGGATTTTGATGTTGAACAACTCACCCTCCAAGTCTCTTAGATCAAGGGAAATTCCATATAATGCTTCTTCAATATCTTGATTTTTCACGGAGTAGTCCACTAGCCAATTGTCCATGCCGTCCTCATTGTATTCAAGTATGCCATAGAACTTTTCAAATGGCAACCCTTTAAAGATCTCAACTTTCTCATCAAATTGTTGCTTTGTTAGGAACAATGAGTTGAGGATAAACTTGGGATATTGGACTTCGTTAGTGCTTCCGGCTAAGTCTACCTACGTGAGTCTTTTGAATAATTATTCCCTCCTTGATATGGCTTGGCTACACATTTGAACAATATTATTCAAGTTTTTTATCTTTTCTTTCCAGCATGTGTTCAACTGTTTAATCCAACTTGGAGAGGGAAGATCCTTCTCTCTTCTCCTTAGCTCTGTCGTGTTGGAAACTTTAACACCAAAGGGTACCACAGCATCAAGGTAAAAACCTTCTTCATTTTTTAGGTCAACTTGCAAATACTCATGAAAGGCATGCGCCCTCGAGCCAAAATAAATCACGTTCTTTGAAATTTCTCAAGCTCCTGTGATCAATGCCATTCTTTTCTTGATATTATTCTCCACATAGCTCCTGGCCGATGTAAGTAAGCTTGAGGATCCTTTTAATTTAGCAGCGGTAGTGGTGGGTCCAAAAATTTCCAAAGGGCTGGCAAGGAGTGGAAGAGGAAATAAGATCTCTTCCAGTTCCTTAATCCTCTCCTTTAACTTTGTATTTTTTTCTTTGAGACCACCAATGGAGTTGTCCAATGCATCGTCGGTTGCTCTATGGATTATGGAAATCTAGGAAGGCCGCATATTTCTGAGGTTAACCTCTGAATGAGATTTCCCTTTTTTATTCTTCACATCACTCTTCCCAATAATTAATTTTTTAGATTCTCTATCAAATACAGCGCTCTGAAATACAAATGACTCTTCTTCATCGAAGGTCTCATTCTCAATAACCAACAACAGATTCTAGTGGGCCGTGCCTCCTGGATGATCAATGTTAGGAAACATTTTCTTCATATCTTCGAGGGAGAAGTTGTTGATGTCAATTTCAATGTTATGTTCTTCCTCCTCTTGTACAATATTCTTCCTCTTCTTCCTCAGAGGAATTTTATGTGAGCTTTCATTTTTTCCTGGAGGGGGGTTCTTTTCTCCTGCTCCGCCTGAACTATTGTTGATCACGTTTCCAGATGGGTGGGCCACTCGAGCACTGCTCCGATATGTTGTAGTATTAGGAGTAACAATTGGGTACTGGGCACTCTTCTCGCTGGGACCCTTTCCTTTCTGTTTGTAAAATTTATTGGTACTGAGTACCGTCTCCAAGTCGCCAGCAGTGCGAGTAGGAGTGCCCAATTTATTATCTTCTTCTTCTCCTAGAATAGAATGGATAAATGAATTGCTAAATCCAACTGCTAACATATGTTCCAAAAAAAAATTGTTAGGGTCAAACCCTTTTATCCTTTCAAGATACTTGAGATTCATATTGTGGAAGTGGTTTGCAAATTCATCGATTTTGTTCATATTTCTGAATACAAAGTCCCCAATTTTCCAAGGCAAGGGTATGAATTGTTTTTTTCGTTTCTCATGAAAAAAGTGTAGCCGGAAATTATGTTGCCTTGCAATTTCTGTAATAAACATTATGTCGGATATATGACATGGAAAAAAGGAGGGATTTTCCTAAGCGCTGAAAATCCTAATAACATTGTAATTTTCCATTTGCTCCAACGACCCCTTTTTATCCAGGAGTTTACTTGCCTGGGCGGATATTCTGGGGGTATATTTTCCAAACAACAATCCTTTAAAAACCAAGACAAAGTCATTGGAAACTTTATAAAAATGAAATGAAGCTTTGTTCCTCCACAACGCTTGGTACCAAAAGGTCATTGGATCAAATTCACTTTTCACCTTCTTGTTGATAGACAATTCAGGAAATTGACAGCATTGTGCTATCGCAAATACAAAATAAGAGGCCATAAAGAATTTATTATCTTTTTGTATTGTGACAATTGGGAAGAGATTTCAATGGAAACAAGGTTTCCCCAATTGAAAATGGCTTGCTCCTTGACAGTAAAATATAAGATATAAAGAATCGTACAACAAATAATGGCGGTGCTTTCTTGGCCTGTCACTCTGGTGAATAACCAAGAAATTTCCCGAAAGGTGTTTTTGAATGAGTTGACCTGCAACTTGGTAATATCTTCAGGGATGGTCGTGGGATTCTCCAAGAACTCAGGCAAGAGGTCCAGGTCATTGTCGTTTTTTTTAGGAAATCCCTGAAATCTTCCCCTTTGGAAGTAAGTGTCGGCTCGGGGAGCTTCAACATTTTACAGAACACTTGAGGTGAAAGAGAGACGAGAGAATGGTCTTGAAGTTGAATAATCCGTTGAATTGGTATATATTTCTCAACGCACCAGGCAACGAGTTCCTTGCAGTAGAAAACCTCAGGAACATAGCCTGCACGAGAAAATCCGGATGTCCAGATCACTTCCTTCTAAGCAGACAAGGATGAATAGTAAGAATACGCTCTAGACCACTGAAAGTTCTGGTCTTCACATCCAAAAATGTTCAAATTATCTCCGCAGAACTTTTGTCGAGTTGTTTCTGCCATAAGTTGATGAGAGCAGTCCTTTAATCCAGATAATATTTGAATGAGCGCTTGAGAGAGATAATATAATCTTTTGTACATCGTGCTTTAATGTGGTTTAATGAGAAATATCCTTGAGCCATTCTCTTATTAATGACTATCTTTACGGAACCTGCATAATGAGTTATTAGTATTAAACCATACTAAATGCATATTGGGAAAAGTGCGAAGGTGGCAGAGACAGACGAGAGCAATTAGGATTTGGAAATTTTGTGAACCCACCAACCCGTGGTTGCGAAAGGTCAAAATTTGGCTAAGTGTTGTAATGTGGTCAGTCAGACTCAATATAGGAAATATGAGATACTTAGGAGCTCGGGGAGTGTAATGGTCAAAATGTAGATCATGGATCTCTTGGGTGAAAAATGTATATCACGAAACATGGGATATGAAAGCTTGAACCCGCAGCTGTAGAAACGGCTAAGTATAGGATAATGTGGCGGTCGTTCGAACTCATGATATGGGAGTATGGATGGAGATGAGGATCCGAGAGTCCACCAACCCGCGAACCCATTGTTTTTCGAGAAAACGACTAAGTATAGTAACTAGAAAGGGAGAATAGAAGGGAGAAAAGAAAAGGGGAATTCGGGTAAGTATAGAAGAGGGAAAAGAAATGGACAAAATAAATTGGGAAAATAGAAAAGGGGAGGGAAATTTCGGAAGCGAGAATTGATCTCAACAATAGGCTAGGGTGTGTCTTCCAACAACGAAACCAATCTGGGTGGTGGTTTCCTCCAGAAATCCACAAAACATCAAAGAAGTCGACTTCCTCCTCTGGAAATTATTCTCAACATCAAATCATAACATAATGAGGAATTAGGTCGAATTCCTCCCTTTATACCTTCCCCGATCTAATTCTTCGTTGACATCACTTGAGATATGTGTTTTTTTTCCTAAGGTGAGTAATTAATTAATTAAATCTCCCCCTCAACACATTTTTCTTCTATTTCTCCATTGACTTTAGCTTAAGTGACTTTTCCTATGATTTTTGGCTTAATTCATCGTTTAGCTACTTATTCACCCTTATTTCTCCCTGTGTTCCCTGTTTGTGCCGGAATATAGTCTACGAGAACAAATATACTACTAAGTCACTCCCTGCTAGCCTACTCTTTGGAACGAGACATCACATTCCTCCCTCCCCAAGATTACTTGTCCTCAAACAACATCAATCTTGGGTGCTCCAATATATGCTCTCCCTCCCATGTGGCATCCTCCACTGGAAGTCCCCTCCATTTGACCAAGCACTCCCTGATGACCCTACTCCTCAATATGTGCTCTCTTTGCCCTAGCACCTCCTCCGATACTAGCTCCAACCGACCCTCCTCATCCAAGGGTGGAAACTCCTCTGAAATGCTAACTTATTGTCCCACTTCCTTTTTAAGGCAAGAAACGTGAAATATGTTGTGAACCTTGCTACCCTTTGGTAGATTTAGTTCATATGCCACCTCACCTGCCTTCTCGATGACTCTGTACGGTCCATATAATCTAGGCTTCAGCTTCTCTGCGTTGCTTATTTTCAAGGAAGACTGTATGTATGGTTGTAATCGTAGAAAAACTAAGTCCCCTACCTCAAAACTGCGCTCTATCATCTTCTTGTTTGCATAAATCTTCTGCTAGTTCTGAGCTGCCTATAAGTTCTCCTTTACTGCCCATAGAATCCTTTGAGTCTCCTCAACCCAATATTTGGCTCCTGGGGCCCTGCTATCCCCAAACACAATCTCCACAAAAGAGGGTGCATCATATCGATATAATGCCCTAAATGTTGACATCATGATAGACATATGGTAAGTTGTGTTGTAACAATACTCACCCATGTGCGTTGTTTCCCCCCCACATAGTTTCTCAGATACCCCTCCACCCATTTGTTGAAAATCTATGTCTTTCCATCTGTCTGTGGGTGGTAGTTGGTACTCGTGGCTAGATTTGTTCCCACCAACCGGAAGAGCTCCTTCCAAAACACGTTGATGAAGTTCCCATCTATGTCACTGACTATCTGTCTGGGTAAACCATGCAACCGGAAAACCTCTCTGAAAAATAGCTCTGCTGCCTGTATGGCCTTGTAGTCTATGGGTATGGAAAAGAAGTGTGCAAATTTGGTCAGCATGTCGACCACTACAAATATATAGTGCTTTCCCTGCACTCGAGGAAGACCTGTAATGAAGTCCATAGAAATTCTCTCCCATTTCTGCTCTGGAATGGGTAGAGGCTGAAGTAACCTCGTGGGTTGTGTCTGCTCAGACTTGTTCTACTGACAAGTCGTACACTCCCAGATGTGTTTTAGTACATCATCCTTGACACCCTTCCATGAGAATCTCTCATTGATCTTCTTGTAAGTCTTGAAGTACCCCTGATGCCCAACTGTAAGCAAATGGTAACACACCTTCAGAATCTTCCCTTTCAAGATAGATTCTAGAACCAAGTAGATCTGATCCTTGTAGAAAATGACATCATCTAGCACCCGGTATCTATCATCAACTACTTGTCCATCCAATATCTCACAAGCAAATTTGTTTTTGGAGTGTTATACCAACAAATGTGCCTTCTAGTCTGTCCAAATATCTATCATCGAACACCCTGCTAGCCCGTTGGACAAAGCATCTTCTACAACATTATTTTTTCCTTTAACATACTCAATGTCAAAGTCAAAGGCTTGGATCTTCGAAACCCACTTTTGTTTTCTCTCGCTAAGGTCTTTCTGATCCAGGAAATACTTGAGATTGTTGTGATCAATTTTCACTACAAATATGCTACCCAGCAGATACTGCTTGAATTTGGTTAAGGCATGCATGATTTCCAACATTTCTTTGTCGTAAATCGAGTAGAGTCTCTCTGACTCATTGAGATTCTTGCTCTCAAACACAATGGGATGGCCTCCCTACATCAAAACTGCTCCAATCCCCACCCCTGATGCATCGCACTCTAAGAAAAAAGGTCGAGAGAAATCTGGAAGGGCTAGAACAGGGCATGCACTCATAACCTCCTTCATTTTCTCAAATGTCTATTGTGACTCATCCGTCCAATGAAAAGCACCCTTCTTGGTTAGATATGTGAGCGTTGCTCCCAACTATGAAAAGCCTCTGACAAACCGCCTATAGTAACTGCATAACCCAAAGAATCCCTTTAGCTCCATGAGGTTCTTGGGTGTTGGCCAATCTAAAATGGCCCTCATCTTCTCCTAATGAACATGTACTTTGTGTTCACTGATGATATGCCCCAAGTACAGTAGTTCTCTCATCCCAAACTCACATTTGGATTCCTTGGCATATAATTAATGGGCCTGCATAATGCCCAAGACCTCCTCCAAATGTGCCAGATGATCATCCCATGTCTTGTTGTAAATCAATATGTCATTGAAGAATACCAAAAGGTACTTCCTCAACTTCCCCTGAAGATGTGATTCATGCAAGACTGAAAAGTGGCAAGTACGTTGGTCAATCCAAATGGCATCACCAAGAACTTAAAATTTCTGAAATGACATATGAACATTGTCTTCTCTATGTCCTGCTCTCTGATGTTGATTTGATGATATATTGACCGCAAGTCAATCTTGGTGAAGAAAACTACCCCATGTAACTCGTCCATCAACTCATCTATGTGGGGAATGGGGTACATGTTCTTGATTGTTTTCTTATTAAGAGCTCTGTAATCAATGCACATCCTCAATGTGTCATGTTTCTTCAGTACCAGAACGATTGAAGAAGCAAAATGACTCATGTTGGGCCTGATGTGCCCCATCACAAGCAATTCTTTGATTGCTTTCTCGATCTTGTCCTTGAATCTCTTGGGGTTCCTATAGGGTGCGGTGATCACCAGTGTAGCCCATGCCTCCAACTCAATTGTATGCTTGAATCCCATGTCTGGTGGTCTCCCTGGTGGTATCGGCCCAAACATTGGCTTATACTGACTCAAAAGCTTCATGATCTATGGATGGTAATGCTCTCTGCCCTATGAATCCTTTTGGGTGGTAATCAAACACTTTGTTGCATATGCTACATCACAGTGACAGAAGATCCACTCCATCCTCTTCATTGACACTGCTTGAGGTGATCCTGTAGACATACCTCTCAATACCACTCTTGATCCACTGGTGTCTCTGAAGCTCATGGTCAACGTCTGATAGTTGAACCCAATCTCCCCCAATTAATATAGCCACTATACCCCCAACACTACATCTGTATATGATAGGTCAACTACATAAAAGGTATTCGTCAGGGTGTAGTTTCCTAGCTTGACCTCTAGGTCTAGGACCATGTCCAAGCATGTCATCGTGTATCCATCTTCCACTGCCATGTGGAATCCCTCAAACTCCTCAGTGTGTAACCCCCTCCTGACTACTAAGGACGCATCTATGAAATTATGGGTGGCCCCACCATCAACTAGAATTGTCATATGTTGCCTATGTAAACGTCCCTTGAGCCTAAGAGTGTTGTACCTGGGTATTTCGGAAATGATTGATATAGTTTCCCCTTTCACCTCTCTACAAGGTTTTGTCTCCTCCTTTGGTTGTGCCTCTGTCTGAATCTAGGGTTTCTTCGGATGTCACTCTAGCTCATGTGTAGTCTCATCCTCTAAATCATTGTCTGCATGTGCTCCGATTGCCTCATCCTCCTCCTCACTTCCTGATTCCACCTCAATGTAATAAATCTGCCCCTTTCACATGAATCTATGCCCTAGGACCCAAGGGTCTCTGCAAGAGAAGAAAAGCTTCTTCCTCATCAAATATTTTTTGGTGTCATCATCCAACTTGGGTTTACCCTTCCATTCCCTTTGAGGATTTTTCTAATCCCTGTCTCTCTGTTGTACAAAGGGTTTGGTAAAGGTTTTGGGTTTCAGCGATGAGTCCCCCATGTCTCTCGTGTGCATAATGGCCTCCTGTAGGGTGTGAGGCTTGAAAGCGTTAACCCAACCCCTTAATGGCTCTGTCAACGCCTCGGTGAACAACATCACCAACCTGTGCTCTGATATATCTGATACAACCACTACCTTCAGCTGGAACTCTGTAATGAAAGCCTCAACTGACCCTGTCTGTCTCAACTGTGTAAGATCCCTGAAATGGAGCTCTGGATCTCTCATGTCAAACCTTTCCATCAACCTCTCGGTGAACTCCAAGTATGAAGTAATGTGGTTGTGATCCAATGTCACCAACCCATGGTACCACCACTCGTGGGCCTCCCCATCCAAGTGCAAGATGGAGAAGCTGATAGCTTCTGTCTCTATCATCGGGTTAAGCTTGAAATATGTGTCAAGCTTATGTACCCATGCATGAGCTGAGCATCGTGATGACCTGTTGAAAGTAAGAATGTTCAGCGTTCCCACTTTCTTGATGAAATCCATGTTTTGAGTTTGCGCAATGCCCCTGTGTGCCTCTCAGGGTCTATTACATGATCGAACAATAGTCTATCAAAATCATGTCTGCATGGAAATATGGTCCTATTGCCAAATAATCTCGCATGTAGTCTCTGAATGGGTCATGTGGCACTTCTTGTCCCTGACCCGATTGTCCTCGTGCCTGCCCCGTCTGCCCCAGCAGTTTTCCCCTGTGGAACTGCGGATATAACGGTCGGGGAATCCTCCCTGATGATGTATAGGCACATATATGTGAGTGATGTCCGCTCGCACCACCCTGAGATCCACTAGAGCCACTAGCCCCACCTCCCTGGTGTCCTCCTGACCCATTTTCTCCTTCTGCAGCATTGGCACCTATGGTGCTCACACTATGTTGGATCATCTGTGTTCTTATGGTCATATGTGCGATGGCATTCATCATGTCCCATTTTCCTCTAGCTAGGTCATTCAATATGGCCTGTGTACTGTCAGAATGTGTCTCAGGGCCTTTCCCCCTGCCCTCTGGTGTATCAGGCCTGTCACCCATAGTCCTCTCTATCTCTACCTCTGTGTCAGAACTGATGTGATCTTTGTCCTCTAACTCTGGCTCTATATCTGACTGAGTGTGGAAGGGAGTGCAATCCCTTATGTTCCTGACTCTACTATGTCCTCTGTGGTACTGAATGTACTCATCCTCAATATGTAATCGGCCCTCTGGGTATTTTGCACATGTTTCCAAAATCATGGGGTCGTGAGAAGCACTTCTTCATAGGCTGGCAGGAAGAAGGCTTGGATACCACTTAAATATCCCAAATCCGGAAAATCTGGATATCTAGTATTGAACTAGTGCTCTGACTCTCGGATCTGATACTTTGTGGGTTTCTGGATGTGTTTTATTTAATTGTTTAACATGCTTGGTGATTTCCGCATGGGTGTGTCATACAAATAAGTTTTGAACAGTATATATGAATCATGCGAAATAATAAACCAACACAATCTCAATAGCATGTATTATATGGAAAAAGCAGGAAATACAACAGATATGTAGAAAGCAGAGAAATAATCGTCAGCTAGATCTCATGGATCGTCACTGGAATACAATGTGACTAATACAAAATACCCATGAACAGAAGATGTGGATAGATCTACGCACACACAGATAGATCGAGAAAATGCAGTTCTAGAAACTCACGACAATTGTTGCAAATGTTGGAAAACTCACCATGGTGGCTATGCTCGACATATGTGCCTGGAAATTGTCCCAAAATGAGCACCCTGACCTTTAGGCTCCACCTGACAACTGAAGGATTGAAGATCTGATCCCTGAAGCTTTGGATGAACCCCAGATGACATCCCATGGGGGGTTGTGCACCTCCTAGGCTTTCAAAGTGCGCCCTAGTGATTCCACCAACGGACACCACTAATATTTGTCTCAAAATGTATGTCCTAGCCTCCTGTATACTGGGTCGGAAGGGTTTCCTTTTATCTAATCTAGAAATCCCCCTGGAACCCCAAATGTCCCTCCTCAAGAAATGCACACTTCCTGATTGTCTGTTGCACCCTAGAAGATTCCACTGTCAAAATATGATGATTGATGGCTCAAAAGAAGCACCCTGCCTGATCCTCAACTGGGTTGGAAGGAATCTGCGAGATCAGCCTGGGTCTCATGTAGCTACATAAAACCCTCTCTAACCCTTGCGCCCTCACTGGTTGCATTGCGCAATCTCTGCAATATATATGAATACTATTGAACTGGAACGGTGAAATACCTAGATGGTATCTCTGATAGGCTAGGGTGTGTCTTCTAACACTGAAACCAATCTGGGTGGTCGTTTCCTCCAGAAATCCACAAAACATTAAAGAGGTCGACTTCCTCCTCTGGAAAATGTTATCAACATCAAATCATAACATAATGAGAAATTAGGTTGAATTCCTCCCTTTATACCTTCCTCGATCTAATTCTTCGTTGACATCACTTAAGCTAGGAGATTTTCCTCCTAAGGTGAGTGATTTATTAATTAAGTCTCCCCCTCAAGACATTTTTCTTCTATTTCTCCGTTGACTTTAGCTTAAGTGACTTTTCATGTTCTTTTTGGCTTAATTCATCGTTTAGCCACTTATTCACCCTTTATTTCTCCCCATGTTCCATTTTTGTGCCTGAATATAGTCTATGGGAACAAATAGACTACTAAGTCACTCCATGTTGGCCTACTCTTGGGAATGGGACATTACGCCTAGTCTCAGAGAGCAACGAGTCTTGCTTCATGAGGTAATAAGTCTGGTATCATGGTTAGTGTCACTCTAATAATGGAAGCATTTGAATATGTTGCAAATAATTATTTCTTGATTACAGAATGTTTGCTTAGAAATTATACTATTTTCCTTATTTAACCTTCGTGGGTGTCATTTTGTCCTAGTAAGTTGGTCACCCTTGGGAATAGGGTGCCACTGGGGGGTTCTTTGAAAAGTCATCATCCATTCCTGATCATGCTTATCACTTTCCATACTTCTTTCATTTCGTCTCATTGTCTTTCGGGATTTTTTGGGTGTACTGACCCAAGAAGGGATTGTGCCTTATTTCATGGGAAGAAGGGGTTGAAGGCCCAGAGGTAAATATAGATGGAAAAAGATAAAATCCAATCATGAACCTTCTAGATGCTCTCCCAGGGATCCTGAGAGCAATGAAAAATTTCTCACAAGAAAACAAGGGACCCATAAAATGAATAACTAATTAATTGATCATCCCAACCAGGGTAGAGTGTATGTGGGCTATGCATTTTGTTTTTAGTGCCCCTTATTGTCTTCAACCTAGGAAAGCATGATCAAGTGTGACCAAGGTAGAGCATGAGTGGGATTTGTTTTTATTGCTTAGTTTAGTGCCCCTCCACATATCTTCAACTTGGAAACACTTTAATAAATTAATGGCAAATGGGCTTGGAAAAATGTTGCATCGCGGACGAAGGGCAGTACACCCTCTACAAAGGCACCCATAAATGAGAGAATATGAACCCTTGTATGTCATGAACCCCGTGCCCAAAAGTCTTTCTCCACTCCACCTCATACTTATATATGGCTTAGATAGGTTTTCCCTGGGAAACACCTTTGACTTGGGAATTGACCGGCCTAATAGGATGCCTTGACACCTCTCCCACACCTAAATTTGACAAATTGTATATGGTCTTACACATTTGTTTAGTTTGAAAAGGTGGGTTTGATGCACATGTTTGGGTGGTTCTATTATTAGACGTGGCTTACTTGGCATGATTCTTGTGACATATGGAGCCTTGGAGAGCGTACATGTTTGTCTTTATAGGGCCTTTCCCGATGGACAGGGATTCATGAGGAGATGACTTCGTTGGGACCTTCATGAGGGTTTTGGATCCGAAGGATGGATGCAGAGGGTTTTGGATCCCACGTCTAGGGCATGCTTGTGATCACCATTTGTACATTGAAGAAGGAGGTTGTTGCCTTTGGAGGCACTCTGGCATGGCTAGTGGACGAGCTCTTACTTCCTTCCACTTGGACGCAAGCCTTTGGAGGATTGAACTTCACCCTACTAGCCCATGACATCATTAGGGCTTGGAGTAGGTGATGCTTCAATGGAGGAAGATTATGATTCAGACATTTGGCATGTGTGGTCATGTAGTATGGCCTTTAGAGGCCTAACATTGCACCTTTTCCAACCTAGCGTCCTACTTGGGGGCTCAACATCACCCTAGAAAGGCATGACATCACCCTTTAGGGTTTTATTCTTGTAAAAAATGAATTTTGTTTATTTGGAATGGGCAAATTAAAGTAGGCTCAATTATTGAAAATACATTACTTTTGGGTGGCTAGGATTTCCCATATAAATATGGCTACCACCATTCATTTTGATCATAACACTTCCTCGTAAGAGGATTCAACTCTGAAATTTTCACCCTAGTGGCTCATTGGCTGAAATTTACTAGTGCACAACTCTTGGAGTACTTGCTTTGGATGCTTCTTGATAATTTTTGGTGGAAATTTTTGCAACTAAGTGTTTTAGGCTTGATTATTCTGGGTGAAGTAAAATCTACAATTTATTTTCATGCTTTGAATGGTTATGGTAAATTTTACTTGTTCATGTTGAAGATTATGATATTGCTTGCTTAAAGCCTAGCAAAAGAACATAAGGTGCTTCTTCCTCTCTAGTTCTTTCCACTTACTGAATTGTCAAGAGAATCTTGTTTCGATTAGGTTCCTAAAGCCCTAAAGTGTTAGCACTTTAGGAGTCCTATTCTAGTGGCTTGTTGCAAATATATATATTTCAAGTGTCCAAGGAGAAGAGGAATTCGCTAGAGCCCAAAAGAGCTTGCACTCTAGCAAAAATTCCATCTTTGAAACTCAAAGCTTGGGGCCTTGAAATGCCAACACCTCAAGACTTTATCTCTCTATCTTTGGACCACATTATCATTTATTTTTCCAAGTGTTTGTTTCTTTTGTAAATGACTCCATAGCCCAAAAGGAACTTGTCTACTTGCTATATCTTGTGAAGGAATTGATCAAACTACTCTTACATTCTATTCTCCTAAGCTTCTACTAACTCTTACTAACCCTAGTTTAGCTAAATCTACTAATTGTGTTGTTGTTATTACAAAAAAAATTGCTACAGCCATAGAAAACCTTGTAATTTGCTGCATACACTAGTCTAACATTAGCTTAACATGCTCAAAAATCGCTTTTAGAAAGTGTTAATTTTGATCTATTGAATGAATGCTAAGTTTTCATTGTACTTTCATGCTATTCTAAGTTGTATTTCTTGTGGTTGTTACAAAAGATTAATTGTTGTTGTAAACTGATAACTGCATTTTTACTTTAACCACCATATATTTACATTGTCTATTGTGTGTTGAGGTTCTACTATCATATTGGTACTTGGAATTTCTATATACATGTTGTATTGTTCTTGTTTCAGAAAGGTACACAAACTCTCTTCCTTTGCCTCAATTTCATAGACATAGACCTTTTGACCTCTTCCTTTGCCTCAATTTCATAGACATAGACCTTTTGACTTGGGTAACCAGTGAGAGGGAGGTAATTCTTGGCCATATTTTTAGCTTTCCCAACCCTTTAGGTTACCGGGGATGCCTCCCCTGGGTTGGACCTCATCCATCCCTAAAACGTGGGGATTTCCTACTAAGGTGATAGTGGTGGGTTATCCTATTGTTACACCAATTTGACTTACTTTTGTTGGGGATTTGGAATAAGGACCTCATCCATCCCTAAAACGTGAGGATTTCCTACTAAGGTAATAGTGGTGAGTTATCCTATTGTTATACCAATTTAACTTACTTTTGTTGGAGATTTGGAATAAGTACAAATTATGCGATAACAATTGTAAATATTTGTTTTCATAATAAAAAAAACCATGTTTTTCCTTTTTTTTCTAAATAATCATTTTCTTTTGTGATTCACTTGGATTCCATCACTAACAATGCTATGGAATTGGACAGCCTAAAGCATCCAAATTTCCCACAACTCTACATATAGCAATGTCATAGCGGAATGAAATTCAAAAATCCTAAATAAGGTATTATGAAAATATGGAATGGATCTGATTCTGATCGGGTTTCAAAGAATCGGCACCTGTCAACCAAACTGGCTCAAGTCACAACATTCGTTCACTCTACTATAAATCTCATACCCCAACATGTTCGAAAACTTACAAACAAGTTGGCACATAGGCTGGTCAATGAAGCATTCGCCAAGCCAACTCAACAACTAATTGTAGGCTGGGACAAGCTATAATCCGACCAGCTCATAATGGAGTGTAAGGAAATCAACGATATGGATAATCAAAGCAAGGAGGGAAGGACCACCAGGGTTAGCATGATGTCCCCTCATCTCAATGCCCAGCAAACCACTCAGTAAACAGTGAGCAATCATAATGAAATGGCTCGCGCGAAATGAGAGACATGTGGATGAAAAGGCAAGTAATAGGACAAGTGCTAACAGGAAAGGATACGACACCGCTGACAAAACAACGCTCATCAATAAGAGATGTAGGCAATATGTCAAGGTTTTATGCAAACACACAATCCGAACCTCCATCACTCGAATCCATCATGTTATGATCACTCCAACACTCCAGAGAAAAATAATGGTCTAAGGAGAAAGGGATTGGCAGCTCATGATGAACGAAAGCTCTAATAGGAGAGTTGGTTTCAGAGACAACTCCACATTCTGGATCCTCACGATTGAATCAGGGAAGGAGTCAAAGGCGAACTGCAAGAAGGATAGTCCCCCGAAAGATTTATACAGGGGCATTGTCGATATTAGAAGGGGACCAGTGGGCCAAGTCATTCCATCCACAACCCACCAATCAAATTCAAGTCTTGTGCAAGTTCAGAATGGAAGATGACAATAACAAGCACCAAGAGCGGAGCAGGAAAGCCAACCCCAAAGGCTTTTGTTAGGATGATGTGAACCAGGAAAGGAAAAAGAATTCTGCACCAAGAGATAACCAGTGCACCAAGAGATAACCAGTGATGGGGCGAAGGAAGCACATGTGCCCAAGGCGCAGAAAGAAGCAAAGGAAGCAAAACAGTTCTATCGGGACCATTTCCAAACATAAACCAAAGAGAAGTTGGTTAGCTATGAGACAAGGGCGAATCAATGGAAAAAGGAGAAATCTAAAAAAGAGATAGATGGGCAAGGACTATGGTTATTCTCAAACCAAAGACACAAAACTATAGAATACAACTAAACTATGATGGACATTCAAGTCAATTTTACCTCGGGTAATGGAAGAACAAAGCACTCAATCACAATTTATAACAAAGATGGATCAGATGGATATCATGATTATGTAGTTGGACAAGAAAGTCGAAGCCTCGGGTTGCTAAGCATTATAGGTTCACTTTCTAAAGCTTGGATCCCAAGGCATAGGGAAAGCAGTGTAACAAAGGAAGCCCAACCAAAAAACCAACAAAGGAGAACCAACAAATCCCATTGAAATCAAGGAAGACTTAGAGCAGAATGACCAGGACAAGCCTCTAACCAAAGTAGAGGAACCAAACCAGAAGCCCTAAGATTAGTTGTAGAATGCACAAGCATGTTCTTTGGTATGCTTTCATGTTGAACATGTTTCTCATGAGAAATATGTTTTCTATAGATATGGATAACTAGTTATTAGAAATCCATAAATGAAAATAAACAAAGTTTGTTGGAAACACTTTGACATTGTTTTTTCTCTTACTACCCTCCGACCTAGTTTCCTAAATGGCAGGCTACAAGGTAGGATGGAAATAATATTTTGTCCATAATAGAAATATAAATTCTAGTTTACAAAAAAATGTTTTTTCCTTTTCTTTTTCTTTTTTAAATTATGTTTTTTTCAAATTTAAAATGTTTATTTTTTTTCAAATTTAAAATGTTTATTTTTTATTTAAAAAAAAATATGTTTTTTTTTTTCTCTTTTTAATTTTGTTTAACTATAGTATTTGCTAAGTTTGTTGTATTTAAGCAATTTATGTAACCTTTGTTATGTTTGTTATACTTGGATCATTTGACTAGTGCAAGGTCCAAGGTATTTAACCTTGTGAAAAAGGTATGTGGAAAGATTGTCTAGGAACTCTTTATTAATCTTGGAGATAGGGATTGGGTTTGACTTTTAGTGAGATAGATGGAGAGGTCCAAAGTTTGGATCGTTAGATGAAGAAAGACGTGTGAGCAACTTGATCATGGATTTGAAACAATGTGGTTTACAATAGTGCTCAAGCCTTTTTCATCTAGACAAATCAAATTAGTTTTAGTGTCAAATTTTTGCAACGATAGAAAAACTCTTAAGATTTGTGCAAGTGGCTAACCTTGAGCAAATTTTATGATCATTAAGGTTTTCAAAAGAAGGGAAAAGATGGTAAAGGAGAAAATTATTGATCAAAAGGATAAACCAACTCTTTTCCCAACCAATGAGTTCTATGTTGATATTGATGAGACCTCGAATATACAAAATCCTAGATGCCAAGTGAAATGGCAATGCATTGAATGGAAAAATCATAGGCCAAAGAAGAATGTAACACATGGGTGCTTAGATCATCAATTTTTTTGTTGCTAAGAGGTTGCAACTCATTGATGTCAACACTAAAGCCAACAAAGATGTCTAAGATTCTTTTACAAGGTTGCCTCATCCTTCAACAAGTTTTGGGACTCAATTGCTTCAAAATTAACTACATCAATTAGATAAAAGGCGAGTTTTTAGCTTATATACTAATTCTTTGGTGAGTTGTATACATGTTATGAAACATTTCATTGGGTTCATGTATCATATTAGATGGTGTAAAAAATGATATCAAAGGATGGTACCAAAGGCAAGGGTGTAGTTCATTTAAAATGTAGATTGTAGTTTGAAAGTGTATGTTTCGCTTGTGTATCTAAATAAAGAGCACTAACTTATGTTATATGCTGCAATATTCAACTTTAATAACTTTTCTATGTGTTGTTTTTTTAAGAAATAAGACTCGTCTACTTTTGGAAGAAACCTAAACCTCTTATTTATATAACTAAGGAGTGAAATGATTAACGAAAAGAAATTGTTCCCAAGGAAATGTTTTTGTGATAGACTATTAGTCTATACGTTTCCATGTCATTCCACTTCATAACTAAATGCACAACTAAATAAAAAAACTACTTCAATGGCTTGTACCATTAATATAAACCAAATAATGCATTGAGTTTATTTGAACAAAAATGTAAATTATATTTTGACAAAGTTACTAGAATTAAAAAATGATAAGAGACAAAAACACAAAAAACAAACCCTTAGATGGTGGGGTGAGAATATGTATTTTGTGTTGTCAAGCTACACAACACAAAAACACACCTGCATTGTCGTCCCCCTCATTCCCACCAACCCAACCCACCTTGCACAACCAAAAAAACACAAACTCACCCCACCACCACCCTCCCTTCCTAGGAGCAACAATGTTCGCTTGGAAAGACCCTATCAATAACAAAATGCCAATCTAGAAGTCGACACCACCTTCATATGATAGTAAATTATGAACCCATTAACTTATGAGTTTAATACCACATTACCTTTGGACATAATATGGCATGCCCCTTATTTCTATCAAACCTCATAGATCTTATGAACTTCACATTCAATGAATAAATATTTTCATCTTTAGAACCCTTAACAAGGGCATTGTAAGGCTCTAGTCTTAAATGGCTTTGGGCACCTCCATCACATGATCACCTTGGTGGTCATTGATTCACATTGTTGGACATGATGGAAGGTTGATGGCTAGAAGAGTTAGTTTTGGGCACCCTTGTATGATGGCAAGGTGCACCATGGACGTATTGTGTGCCCTTCCTTAGATTGGCGCACCACAAACCTTGGCAACTCACACTAGTTGGATGGACCAAGAGAAGCTTGGAAGGGAACTTGGTAAGGGAAGGCAAAGTGGGGATTATGGCAGATGACTCCATCTGATTTGTAAGCATAATGCATGGTGAACAAGATTGACATAGATTTCTTGACGGGCTTGGGTGATTGGACTACATGCAAACCAAAGGAGTTGGGCAATCCACAGTTAGGGGTTGTGGCGAACAACATAGGTGTCTTCAGACACAGGTATTCACGGAGTGCAATTGTGGGATGCACTTGTTGGGCACACTTGGACAGACTTGGGCATGGCTAGACGAGCGTGGGCACATTGTTGGGCATTCTTGGGTGCATTGTCTGGCGCACTTGTTGGATGTAGACAATCGACTTACAAGTCATCAAAGAAAGCAAGTTGACAGATGGCACTTGGGTCCACCTTAAAGTGAAGGGGCTTGCAAGTGCAAGGCGAGTCTCATATAAAAGGAAGACGCCTAAAAAGTGTTAAGAAAAGAAGTGATTGGTCATTCACAAGGAGTGTAAAGGATCTCTACAATTGTGCTAAGTTCAAGGGTTAGGCACAGTAGGGAAAATTATACTCGTTGAGTGAAAAAAAAAACACGACTTGTATGAGGCAATTATGCAATTGCTTTAGGGGTTGGATTGTGCAAGTCTCTTATGCAATAGGCAAAAGGAAGTATTGCCTTAGACTCGTTGTACCTCTGTAATAAAGTTGCAAGCAAGACACTGCAACTCTCTTGTTGTATATCTGTGACATTCTTTATATAATAAAGTTAAGACACAAGCCTTGGGTGCCACCTATACATGCGTGTAGTGGACTTTATGATTTTTGGATGTTATTATTCCTTGTTTTGCTTGTGTTGGCTAAATATTGAAATATTGGCTAAATGTTGCATTGTTGAAATGTTTTAAATATCATGGTTGGATGTGTGCCTACTATTGAATGAACTTGGTTGAATAGGACTTAGTTGCATTTGACAGATTGTAGCTTAAGGCAAAGTTATGGGCAGACCTTAAATGAAGAGGCATAGCTTGGTTGTAGTAGTAGGCTGGGCAAGTCCCTATGGCCGAGGCAAGGCAATGCCACACAACCTTCGGTGCTGAAACAGACTTGGGTGAAACTCAAGTTTACAAAAAATAATTCGGAGATTGTAGACCTATAATAGATATCCTCTAGTCGTGACCTCTTAATTGGCAATCTAATCATGAACTAACAAAGGACATTTATTATAGTTCTTCCCTAAAATATATATTGTGCATCTTTAACTCAAAACCTTCAAAACCTTCGTAATTAACATCTCATCCCATCGACGGTTTGATAAAGTTACTTATCTAAAGAGAGCCTAACCCCAATCCTCACAAGCTTTTCAAGGTTGAGCAATGTGACCATTTTGTTTTTATCAAACAAATTTGATTAAAAATCCTTTGATCTACATACATAATAATGAAATCTCAAGATTGTCATAAATGCAAATCATTTTATTTTAAAATTGAAAACATTTGCCATTAAGTGAGTTTCACCTTAAGCCATTTAGCATGGCTCCAAACCCATTCCGTAAACTGTAAAAACAACATTGCATATTATGACACGGAAGTCTATTACTTATCCTTAATCATTCTAAGCCTAGTTAGTCA
>ML787256.1:33424-47110 GCA_009831015.1 Picea engelmannii
TTTATTTTAAAAAAGGGTTTATATGGCCTCTGGCCTTGGTTTCTTTCCCTTGCACTTCTTTTCATTTCTATGATTTTGTTTGAAAACTTCTTAACCATGCATTGTAGGTATTATATGTCTCCACTTCCCTTTTTGGGACCTTGTTCTGTTTGTTTCCCTGAGGGTCTAGTCAACATGAGTCCTCTCCTGGGAGATGGAGGTTGAAATTACTTCTTAACTAATGAGACCTGGCCTTCTTTACATCCCTTCATTTGGAATTCTATTGTTTTGGCTTCTTCAAAATTATCAGCTAAGGTTGTTTTGGCATCCCACTTCATAAACATGGAAATAGAAGATGGGAGAGCATTAGCATACATTTCGATTTGCAACTCCTTAGTGGGTTTAGCTTCAGGTTGAATTTTTTTTAGGATAATGGTGAACCGTTGATGAGAGTCTTTAACCTTATCCTTTGAACTCATGGTGGTGGCAAACAACTTGTCCATCAAAGCTCCTGTAGTGGTCTCTTCTGCAAATTTATCTAGAAAATCCTTTTGAAACTTTGTCCAACTAGTTATGGATACTATAGGTAAGTTAAAATACCACATGGAGGCTGAATTCTCAAAAGTATAGGGGAAAATCTTGAATACTACATCTTCATGTTGGACATTCATCAGTCTGATAGCTAGTATGAATTTTTTGATATGGTCTTCAGGAAATCCTGAGGTTTCAGGGTCAAATTTAGGGAGTAACTTTTTTGGATGTTGAGGAAGGTTATGTACCAGGGATGTCCAAAGAATATCTGGCCAACGAAGGATGATTATTTTGAGGTGGGTTTCCCCTTTATTCATTATGATCATTGTTATCTTCCATGTCGTCCGATCCCAAAACTGAGCGTTCTGAGTTCAACCCTTCCTCATCGGAAAAATCATCGGGCTCAAAGTAGTTGTTGGCTAGCGTTTTGGGGATTAGAATAAGAGGATGTTCAATTTTGGTGAGGGAAAAATATATCATGTATTCTACTGTTTGCACAAAAACCTAGTTGGGGGTATCGACCACTGATCTTCTTACTTGTTTTCTACAATGAAGTAACAGATCTAAGGGTAGTGCTCTGATTTGTCAGGCATAAGCTCTTGTGATTCTTATGAACTGGTTCAACTCTTTGTGAGGAAGAGAGTAAGGTATTTCGGGGAATAGAGTTTCTACCTCTTTCTGGGGTGAGTTACTCGTCGCAGGAGTACTCAATGTGTGTGGGCTATCTTGGGAATGACTAGCCATGCATGTGGGTTGTTTTGAATCTATAGGCTGTGTGAAATATTATGTCAATAATATTGTCATCCATTCATTCTTCAGGCCCTCCTTCTAGCACCAATTTTGTTGAGGGGTCCTAAATCCATGTAACTCAATAGTAGGAACCAAGCCCGCCACCGAGGCCCAATTAGAATCTGCAGCATTTAATGGTGGAATGGTTCTCCATATCTTGTGATCTAGCCAATTAATCGATGGGATTTACGTAATGATTGACATGATGTCTTCTTGTGAAATATCCACCTTCACTTTGAACGTTCTCTTTTTGTATTTTATCTTTTAGGTGGGACCGATACAAGATAAATGCTGGTATAAACCAGCTTTGTAACAAAGGGGAAAGGACTTAACTACTGAGGAAGGATGAGCTCGGGATAACCCTCATATTCAGGCATGCAGACCATGATTCTTACACCTACGACAAGCCTAGTAATAATACATTAAAATGATGGTGTTCCAATTATGGACTGAGATACGATTATCAGAAGAAAACATACATGCAATAAACGATGGCAAGAAAAATAATTTTCTCAACTCTAATCATCAATCACATATTAACACAATGATTTATTATTCATCATTAGAGACAAGAACTATAAAAATATTGAATTAGATAACTTATCAACAAATTAAGAGTCTCTTACTCATTACAACATCCATTCATGAGATAAAATCAGAAATAATTTTTTTCAGATCCAATCACACACGCTTTTGATGAAAAACAAAAAACTTTGTCTCTGGTCCTACATAGGATTTCTCAATTAAGGTAGCTCTGAAGTAGTTCTTTAAAATCCAAAAATGAGGGTCTTTGAAAAAACCATCGACCCCTTCTAATAGTTCGACCCTCTTATTTATAGCATATTATTAACTAAAAATAGCTATCAAAAGTGCAAGCTAAGTAAAACAAAACATCGCCACATGGCGCTTTCATCGCTCAGTATTCTAAGAGTCATCAAATGGTTTCACTTGAGTGGATGACTCTTCTCGTACTTTGACCATTTGACGAAGAGATCCTCACATGTGTTGGCATACGAGAAACTGTTTTGGTCCATTAGGGCCGAAAGGATCTCCTTTATCTCTACTGCCCATGCCTGATACTTGACTCTTCTAGCACTTAACTGCTACAACATGGTATGAGCCTTGATAGGGTGTTCCATGAACTACTTCACTTTACCTGGAACCATGTTCACCATATTTTCTATCTCCGCATCCCACGATGAGTCTTGTTCGACATGTAATTTGACTATGTCATGAAAGTCGACAAAATCATCGGGTGTGCCGAGTTATGGGAGGACGCTGTCTCTCATCGCCCAATTGATATTGGTCCAACTCTTTTCACACTTGGTCCATTTCTCTTGGATTTATTGATGAGTTTCTTGGGCCATTTTCACCCAATATTCAAGTGACTTATTTATGCAATCGATGCTGATATCCCTTAGTACCTGAATGTCGTGCTCTTTGGCGTTTCGATGATGCTGAATGACGCTAATGTAATCAATACTTTCCACTTATTGGTGTGATTTCTCATACCATATTTCCATATATTTTCATGTCACCAGTGCCATGAGGGTGTCTTATTGAAAATAGGCTATTCCTATAGTGAAAAGGTGTCGCTCATTTGTGAATTTACTATAGGCGTCTTGGAATTTGCGTCACAAGAACACTGTGGCCTGTGTGGAGTCCTGATAATATTTTTCCAAATAGCGTAGATGTTCCAACTCCTTTAGTGCAACGACCAACTCCTTTTCATCCATTTTCTCCCTATCCAGGGTGGCATATGTGATTTTCATCCCTTCGCCAATAAGCTCATATGTCTTGGCATGCTCTGTACTAATCAATTTTTCTTCTATGGTGATGAGGGTGGAGCGATCCAAAGTAAGTCTCTTCTTCTTGGTGGTTCTCTTCATGATGGATTTCCTCTTCCGATCATAGGATATGGCTTGTATATCAATAACCTCATTCATGGGTTCGGGGATTTGTTGATCTCCCTAGGTAAGAATGCTTCCTAGGCTCCCAACAATGTATATTTGTTCAAGACTAGGTTCTTGAACCTCTTCTGTGTGTTCCAAAGTTTAGGCCTCTAGTTGTTTCTCATCGGGAGGTAAAGTACCTGTTGAAATTGAAGCATCAGGGGTAGGTTTGGTACTAACTTGATAATCGACTATTGAGATGTTGATTTCCTGATATGGAACTTCTTCTTCTTGTTTTCCCAACCCTAGCTCATCCTTCGGGATATCCACTTAGGTCCCCAGTACATTGAGTAGCTCAGTGTCTAAGACACTTTCGACCTCCTGGTCATTATGTGGAAGGCCTTGAAGTTGAGCATCGAGAGCTGGGGTATATGCCTTCTCGGTTTACTTTTCCTCTATGATATGCACCAGAGTCACCACGGGAACCTCCAAAATCTCCTCATCATCATAGATTGCTATTAAGTCATGGAGGGGGTTTGGTGCACTTTCTCTCCTTGATGTCCTTGCTATATATGGATGAGATGAAATGTCCTCTACTGATCTGACCTTTTGCGTTGTAACTTCAGGGTTATCTAACTGGTTGAATTCTTCAATCTGTATTATCTATGGACTGCTTGGACCTACCCGTCTTTCAACTAGGTTGTCGATAGGGACCCTTTTCATTTCCATGAGGTCTAACTCATTCTGAAACTGATCAATTACTTTCTATGCCTATTCCATTAGGATCAATCCCCTTGCCTATGCCTTCAGTGTCATAGTTATTCCCCTGTTCTGCACCTCTATTTCCTCTTCTGCTCTAATTTCTTCCCTAGCCCAGAGGGCCTCTTGAGCCAACTTCTCTATAGTTTCCACCTGTTCATCCATGCTCATGGCCTTAAACCTGTTCATTTTTGGGTTGACCATCCTTTGCAACACCTCATCCTAGTCCTGGGCATTCTCTATAAATACTTCGTCTTCGAACTTGTCGTGAGCATACGACTAATAGGACGACACTTCTGAAGCATGTTTCAGGACTAGACCCCTAGGATTGTGCTTACGAAATTGGCCAGTCAGGAATCTGAATTCGAGTTGGATCAACCCTTCTTGTTTGGATTGAGCGGTATCCTTTACCAAGTATAACCCTACATGGAAACCATAGGGTATGAAATCTCGTTTCTTGTCCTTGACCAGGGTGGCATTGTAGCCTTGCAAAATGGTTTGATAACATATTTCTCCTACGACAAGCTGGTTTGGGACATGAGATGGTAGGAGATATGGTGCTCCGGTATCCCTGAACACCCTGATGTAGGTGGCGCGCTCATCCAAATACCAATGGCCTACCTTGGATATCATCTTCTTGGATGCTACCGATAGCCTTGGGCATTCCTTCTTAAATAGAATAAAATAAATTCAGGTGATGAATTCATTGCAGATGAGGGAGTAGGATTTATTATACCTGTTTTCCCATAGCATGTTGAAGTAGATGTGGACCGGGAGCTCTGCAACATGCCATCTCAGATTCATGCTGACAAAGACATTTTTGGCGCACATGAAATCGATCAAGTATGAAGCCATGTAAAATGTTGGTGCTTCCCCTTCCTTTAGCACCTGGGCCTGCTGTGTACAAATTCTCAGTTGCTTGGAGATTATTCCTCCCTAGTTGAAGCTACACCCAACATTCACAACTGTGTATTCCAAAGGCATCCATGCCTCTGAAAACCTAGAGAAATATTTCTCTCCGTACAATTGGCAGATGAGAGCCATCAAATAGACATATGGCTCCCTTAAGTTAGTTGTCCCATACTAGCTAGTTCTCTGGTTGGTAAACTTCTTGTCCTCCCTCCACCATGAAGCCATCACCCGACTGGTGTTGTGGTGTTCATAGAACTTCATGATGAAGTCTGTGTTTAGATGCTCCTCTGGGTCTCTGAGTTTGTAATACTTTTGAACTTCTACTGGGAGGAAAACTCTGACACACCCACAATTTTCATCATTGATTAAACACTTCTGTGTGTCTTTGTGGTCGATGAGCCATTTCAGGACCTCTATGTAGGGGAAAATTGGGGTTTTGCTTGCCACCATGTGTAGATATGATCGTTGGATGTTCAGGAACACTTGGTCGTCAAGTACCCTTACGTCTGGATCACTGTGTGGGACATATTCCGGGTATTCTTCTCAGATGATCCTGTTAAAGAGATCTCCCCACTGTGGGAGCTCCATATTGGACCTGGTGCTTGCCTCAGTATCGCCAAAGGCTTGAGGCTGGATGAAAACCTTCTTCATTGTTGTCTTAATGACACGTTTCGACCTCATGACGTATTCTAATTGCTTTTCGATCCCTAGAGAAGAGCCTTCGCCTACTTCTGGTTGTTTCAACTTCGATGCTCTCGATGATCGTCTAGTGGTTGGATTTATTGGAGACATTGTTCCTGCAACTTAAAATAAAATTTCAGAGACTGTGTAAAAAAAAAACCTGAATAAAAACATATAAATTATAGCCATGCACACCTCTGAATCTTGTTAAAAACTGGTTATTTTGATAATCACGGTGACGATACAGCCTTTGATTTTCTCGTCTTTCTCCTTCGAACGCTCTGAAATTATCTTGCGCACAAAATGATTTTGTTTACAATGGCTTGAGAGGTTTTAAACATGAAATATATTACCGTGTCGCAGCGGCCATTCAATTCAGGTTATGAGTGAATTTTCAATAAATCTTCCGTCGAATCTCTAGAACTTAAATTCATCGTGGGTTGATAGCGGAGGCATGGGTGGTGATGTGGTCTATCAGTGATTTTAAACCACTTTTTGGATTGGTGCATGAGGTAGAAACTAATGTAGGATCATATATTAATTATCTCCTTAAATGCTCAAAATCCGATCATATCTAATGCTAAAAATGTCCCGTCGTGTCTCTCTTTCAGTGGGTTGATCGGGAATCAGGGCCACGATTTTTTTTGTTTGGTAGCCTCCTGTGAAAATATATGACATTGATTGGTCTTACCATACAATGCTGATGTGGAAAAGATGACTCAGGGGTGTGACTCAAACATGGGGAGCCAAGAATGACTTGGGATGGAACTAGACCATACAACCCTTGTACCTGGTAAAGACATGTGGTGTTGAGGACCGATGACTTAAATCACTTGTGTTAATCAGGGTTGGGACTTTCCTTAAGTTATTCATTCTAAAACAAAACTTAGCTTGCCGATGTCGAAAAGTTCCCAGTATCGACAATCAATGATAAAACTATCAAAGTTATTTTTAGATCGACTCCCTTGAAAAAGTATCGATTCCAAAAACACATTGGGGATCGGTGATCAAGAATAATTTTTATCATCGTCATAATTTTTGTTGTGATCCTTCTGGATTTTCCCTGATTTTGATAAAGTGCATTGGGCATTGACTATCAACGATATCTTTTCGTTCTTAGTTAACGGTTGTCCCCCCCCCCATCTTTTACTGATGCCGAAGGGGAATCGACTATTGGTGATATCTTTATGCGAAAAATTTAATGCGAACCAAAACTTCTTTTTGTCGATGTCGATGGATATCGGCGCTTAGTGACTATGGTTTTCTAAGTGGTTCCTTTTTTCTTCTTTGAATTCCTTCTGATGTTGATTCCGAGCGTGTTGGGTGGAGTGTTTGGCTATTGATTCTTTATTCAGGTGTTAAGGTCTTTTTAGTCATGGGGTTTCATAATTTCAAGCAACTTGAAAAGGTGATGAGAGTCATGAAAATAAACAAAGACAAAAAACAATTCTCAACATGAAATTGAATTAGATAGTGCAAAATATCAAGTGGTACCCAAAAAGTAAAAAATTGATAAAGGATTTTTTTAGGGTGTGTTGAATGCTCAACACCAAGCAAGCATGGGAAAAATAAAGGCAAGGTTAGCATGTATGAGAAGTTATAAACACATAGAGGTGGTCGAACCAAAAATATTGAACCAATTATTCTAGAAGTAGTTCAGACAACCTGCTATATAATCTCCATCAAGGTCATGTGGTCCTATTACAAAGGTGAATGCACCCTCAATGCACTCTCTGTAGCTGATTTTTGTGCAAAAGGAGTTGTATTCAACTAGTGCATTTATCTATTAGAAGAAATCCTGGTAGTGTGTGAGGAAGCTTAGGAGAAAGGAGGAACCTTTACATATGGGTACCTATTAATAGTATTCTCCATGTTGAAATGGAATCCACCCATGGGGAGATAGTTGGAAATGGTGGACAAAGGTCACCTTGCCAAAAGTTTTTAACCTTGTCACTTGAGGGAGGAACCAGGAGAACCAAGAATTCAACAATGCCACTTTCTCAAAGTAGTACAATTTATTGATTGATGCAACTCAGATATGGCATATACCGCAAGAGTTTCTAAACCTGAACATCTGGAACACACCTTTGGCTTCAACTGTCACAACACTCTCGTATGGCCGAGGTATATGAAGTCAGAAGACTTCCACTCAAGGTGGCTCCCCTTCTACCTAGATGAGAAAACCTTTGACAAAGAATTCATGTTGTGGACTGGAGTCAAGAGCAATCCACGCAAGTCTAGAATGCACTACCTCTTACCTGCAGAGCTCCTGAATAAAAATGGGTAGGAATAAGGAGTAGGGTTGAGCTTTGTCCTAGTGGAGAAGAAGAAAAATGTCCCGATGTAGATAGAATCAGAAGAGGAAGAGGATACACAACTTCTAAAATGAAAGAAGAGGACATTGTCGACATTCCCGCAGCTTCCAGAACAAGATGTGATATCAGGTAAATATGTCAATGACATCCTTGTTTCTACTTTCATAGGATATCCACTAGTTAAGAAACCTAGGACAGGACTCTCGATGAATATTCTGAAACCTCATCCAATCTCCTCGACCATACCTCATACTCAAGCAACCAATCGAGTGGCCCAAACAATGATTGACATCTATGATGACCCCGAACCAGATACCACTGGATCCACAACCATAATCACTAAGAAACCCCCATCACCCCCATCGCCACTGTAAGAAATGACCATTCAACCCCAAGCACTTCACCTGAGCCCATGTAGTTGGATCCCCCCAGCCCACCCGAGCATGTACCAAAACTCATTGGAATAACCATTGAAATCTTGAGTCAGTCAGTCGTTCCATTTGTACCTATCCAAGAAACTTTGCCTTCAATAGAGAGTCAAATTATTCCACTACTGCAAGCCCCAAGAACTCAACTCCCTCTCTTAACAGTAAATGTTGAGAGTTCCATCCACATAAGTGGAATCACAGAAACCATTTTATAGAAAGAGGAAGAAGAACACGAGGTTCAAAAGGAACCTGAAACTACATCGAGGAAGAGTGAAACATCTTTGCAAGAGAAACTTGAACTAGTCTTCTAGAACCCACATATATGTGCAGAATTGTTGCAACTCTTCCTGGCCAAGACATAAGCTTTTCCTCAATTCCCAGCAGAATTGAAGGCTGGACTTGCACACCAATTGCAAATTCCATCCCCAGGATAAGAAGAGGTGGAGACACCTTCTGCACAATCGATGGCCATTATATTTCCACTGCAAGTCCGAGTACCCATGGATGTCACCCCTTCATACAACAAGCTCGTGCAACTACCAACAACCCACCTAGTAGGAATAATCAGAGCCTCAACTGAACAACTGGAGTAGAGGATTCAACAGGCTGAAAGAGGTGCAGAATTTTGGAGACATGAAGGACTCGTTGCGCAATCAAGACATACATAGTAGGAACACTCCATGATCCAGGTAGAACTAAAGGTGGAGAAATTCAAAGAAAAAATTTCAGAGACCTGGATGGTGGTCAATAATACAGTTCCTAAACTTCCAAAGTCTAGCACAACAAGCGAGCTTGAGGAGAAGATTGAGTTGATTCAGGTCACTTGGTCAGAACTGGTAGAAAGAGTAGAGATCATTGAAGCACAACTCCAAGACAACATTAAATAATATGAATTGCAACCCAAGAAGCTCCAAGAGAAAATGGAGAAGATTATCTTAGAAGGGAATAATTCAAGAGGAAACTTGCACAAACGGACTGTTGAGTGCACTAAGATCTTCAAAGAAGTAAGTGATTGGATGGGCATCATCTAAAGACACAACCAAACATTGGAGGAATTGCATGCAAATATCCAATTACTTAATGCAGAAGCAACCAACACCCTGGATCCGCTAGAACAATAGGAGAAGTGTGACAAAATCCAACAAGAAGATAATGAATTGAATGCATTATATGAATCCCAAACAGTTTCTAAGAAATATCTACACGAGTTTCAACTAGTAGTTTATAAAAAATACCTACAGATGCATCAATTTGATGCCAATGCTGACTATGAGTGGAACTCCTTAGTTGCATCAAAGCCTAAGGAATGCATCACAGACACCACTCAATTTTTTTTGGTTGAAGCTTCACTTCTTTCCAGGAAGTGGTAGGATAAGGTGGATAACTTCCAAGAGGTCAGGAAGAGAGCCCTTGAATTTGTACCTGAGTTGGACCCTTCATTTGAAAAAGAGAAACCATAAACAACCGAAGCCAGAAGTGAAAGCAACTCAGAGCCCAAAGGAAAGAAAGAACAACAAGACAACCTAGAGACCATGGAGAAGTTGAAGACTTGACTCGGGGTGAGTCAAGGATTGTGGTTAGAGCTTGTTGGGCCCTTCTTTTTTTTGATTAGAAGTTGCACATAACATATTTCAACTTCATTTTGGAGAATGGAAGTTGTGCAAGTTGTTGATAATATGGAAAACACAAGAATGGAAGAAACAAAAAATGGTTAAAGGGACAACGTAACATCAACAAAAATATCAAGAAAATAAATAACCTTCGAGTTCTTAACCAACAATATTGGATTATATCTAGGATACCAATGCGATTGTAATAATCTATTGATACTGAGAATGATAATGCTAATAATGGAAAGTTATTGAAAGGGATGTAATGCCATTATTTCCTAGCATGTTAGTTCTGAGCTATTACTGTTCCTGTTGTAACTCTTGATAGTGTGACGAGAGTCACTGATGTAATGTGCCAATACTATAGTATTTTTGAATAGGGATATCTGGGTGAGAACCATACAGACAATGTATCATATTTTGGTATTATCAATATAAACAGAGGCCTACATTTTGAATTTGCATCTTGCATATTCAGTCTTAATGCATGAATGAGTTATTTTTCTTTATTATCGTTATGTCTGATGTACCTAAATCTATGTTTTGAATGGAAACACAACTCTATTTCTTTATTTCCTAGTTAGGAATTCCTCAGTATTGTTACAGGTTTAGTCTATTATGTGAAAGATTATAGTGAGCCTTGATACCTTAGAGGTATGTCTAAGTATTCTCCTTACCCTTCCCTCTCTTCAATGTCTCGGTTGCACTTCGGGTGAGACTTCTTCCCTCCCAGGAAGATTAAAATGCCAACACTCTAGACTAATTCAGTACCTTTTGTTGGTAACCTAAGAAGGACCCTGGTTTGAACACTTTTTCATCAACACCCCTATATACACAAACTTTGGATTTTCTATCATCCCAATGTTTACGTTCTGTGTCTTTATTAGTTGTGTGTATGAAACATACTCAAGATTTGGCCCTTATACTTCCTATTCTCCTTTTGTTTTAGGTACTTGCACATTCCTTGGATATTCTTCATCATGTTCTTCCTTAGAAACATTGTAACACTACAATAACTCATGTACAATCATAATAGATCTATGCACACTGCATACTGGTACCACCTCCATCGACCCTTCTTCTGAGAATATATTGGTTCAAATATCATGTAACACTGCATCCATTAATGGGGATTCATGTTCAAAATTAAATGTTACCTTGAACCTTTGAACCAAATCATCCAAACTTGTTTTTTCTCTGTGCATATCCAATTCCAAATACCAGTTCTTCAGAATTTTATCCAGTGTATGTATAAATTTGTCTATCCATTCTGCCTCTGGTAGTAAAATCCATAAGGTTCTTCACCACTCAACGTGACCTACTGGATCACTCTCCCCTATATGATTTTGTGCAATATTCTCCAACTCGATACGAAATCTCACTTGCATTAGTATTATACATTGTGACCAATCTTCCATCCCATGTTTATGTGTATCCAACCATCTAGATGGACTAGCTTTCAGAACAACATATAGTGCTAGCATCCTTTTCTATTCAGGTACCTACAAATAAAACTCCTTTACAAACAAGATTATATCCACCAATCCATCATACATGGGTGGATCAAATAGATTTGTTCCAATCCAATGCAATGATCGGGTTATGTGTGCACATCATCTATTTGATACTTTGTGCATCCTCTACTATCAATGTTCCATACCTTCCTATGAATCTGATGCACACAAAATAATACTTATCCAACTTAGTGCACCATATGTAGTGGGGTTAATATAATCATCCATATGCATAGTCATTTTATACAATTTGTCAATGTCGTTCCCTCTTTCTAGCTCTATGTACCTCTTTCCTTCTGTTTGGTCCAATGGTGCAATAAATTTCATGTCTCCAACTTCAAATATCATTTCCCTCCTCTTAAGATTAATGATCGTCTAATTATAAAATTACCATTCAAGTCCCATTAGTTTTGGATATGTTTTACTATCATCCACGATCTCAATGAATTCAAAGTTTGTTGTACTACACACCCCATCTATGTTCACAGGTACTCCTATCAATCGATCAATTGATACTATCTTATGCTAATTTGTGAAACTTAACTAAAAAGGAGACTAGATCAGCTTGAGTTTTCCCACCATCTCCTAGGTCAACTTTGGTAATACATTCACATCAAATCCCAAGTCTAAAATAACGTTATCCACATCGTATTCCCCAGTCTGCGCACTTAATATGAATTCTCCATTGGTCCTCTTTCTATGTAGTACTTGATTCACTACCCTCTATGTGATAGGAGTTTCCCTTCCTTTTGCACATTGATCAATCATTTCATATATTTAATTCAATGAAGTTTCATATTTCATTATATCTACGCAACTTCTCAATAATTCTCTTAAAGTGCTTACCTCCCCAAGTGGCTTCTCTGGCACAATGTGATCTCGGACATGAGGTGCAGATGATGTTGATGCTCCCCAATCCTATCCTAGTACCTCCTTTATTTCCCTATGAAACATCTCCTTTTCTTGCTAAGGATACAATGTTGGCATAAGTATTGCAAACTTCCTTATCCATTGATCAACTTGCTTCCCTCCATTCGTCACATAAGCCCCTATTCTGGCTCCTTCGCGCATAACAACTACTATTATAGGTCCTTCATTGCACTTTTCCACTGATATTTTCTATGCATTCTAATTTGGATTGTGGTTATGATTCCATCTTTCCTGAAATTTAGAAAGTAGTTGAGGACAATCTTTTGTCGCATGGTCCAGTTCTCTACATTACATGCATGTTGTACATGAATTCAGGGAGTCACACGCTAATTGTCCCGGTTGATTACAATTGTAACATATTATTAGTCCTCTTCCTCCTCTTCCAAAATTTCCTCTACCTCGACCTATACCATAATTTCCTTTGCTTCCTAGATTAAATCCTCTCTGATTATTATATTTTTGACCACCTCCTTCTTTCACAACATTCTCCTCGTGAATCCTATACATATCTGAAGTATGCTCCCTCATCAAATTGAATGTGTGACAATCCTTATCTTCATGTACGACTACCTTGAATAAGTTGCAAAATAAGTTCCTTGGTGTACTATGATACTTCTGCGGTAATGGACACTCAATCAGATGTTGTCCCCATTTCTTACATATTTCACTATATCCCCCTCCTGGTAATGGGTTCAGTGCTCGAATCACCAAATACTTCACAAATTTTGGGCATTATTCCTTGTGGTGGCCCTTAATCCTACACTTGGTACACCAGAGTTGTTATGGTTTCTCCTTCCCTTTTGTAAGTTCTACTAGTTGAATTTTCAAAGCAACTAACTGTGTCTAGAATTACACCATCCTTCCACTGTCTCCTACATGGGATGTTTCCAATTTCATTGTAATATCCAAAGCTTCAGGGTATGACACAAACTTCTGTTGAATCAATGGACTACAAATGTGTGGTATAAGTACTTCAATAAAACATTATTGATGTTGTTGATCAGAGATATGGAAAATTAGTCCACCCATCATATCCTTAAAATTTTGGTCATAATCCCAGACTAATTAAGTTTGCACCTGTTTAATTTCCCTCAACTCTATAATGTACTGTGACTCCAAATTTGGCTTCTTGAACTCTTTCAAAAATTCTTTTCTTATCTATGCCAAAGTCTTGGATTTCCCTGTAGGCATGGTAATCTACAACTTCATGTACTAGACTAACACATGACCTCTAAATGTTTTTTCCAACTACACAATATTCACAGGATCATCTTGGACAATCTTTGTAGCCCAAATTGTCTCGCAGAAAAATAGATGTTGTTATGGGTCCTATGAACCAACTCCCT
>ML787256.1:47401-98335 GCA_009831015.1 Picea engelmannii
TCACAAAACAATATATTTATCCACGTACCCAATGATTTCATGAACCTTCCATGCAAAACTTTGAATAATTCCCTTTCTCCAACACTTTATGAATGGGTACAATCTATTACAAATTCTGTAATATATACTCCTAATATACTATCCAACCAGAAATCAACTGCACTATAATTTTTATTAATTACATAATTAAACTATCTTACCAACTCTAGAGTCCTGTTTCTCAGCATTGTGGTTCGGTACCTTCCAATATTCTCCACTAATATTTCTAACCACTTAGTCAAAATAACAAAAAATTCACCAAAGAAAATCTCATGCAACTTTGTGTACACATACCTTTGCATCCATTACTTGTCATTCATCTGAGGGTTCCTATTCTCTTTCCGAGAAAACTCTCATTTCTTCCCTTCTAACCATTTTGATATTTATTTCTTAGTCAACCTCCAAAAAATTTCCTCAATCACAGATTCCGAGTCTCAACAACAAAATAATTTGTTGGTGTACAAGTCTAAGACCCTAGGTTCAAGTTATCTTAACCAACAAAACTCTTCAGACACTAGCCCTTTTAGTATCCCTGCATGCAAGTGAAGACTCATCCGAGGTATCTATTGAGTCTATAGGAACTGAGTTTCTACAATAGTGAGGGAATGGGAGGTGATCATCCTATTAATTCTTACTTATTGTTTCTACACACATTATTTTGCATTAGTTATTCCTTGGTTATGTAGTGAATTTAGTTACCATTATACTTTAGATTGCAACATAAACCAATTACTGTAACATTCATAACTATTGTGCAGTGACCACATAGAATCCAAATCTAGTCTAACATAAATCAAGAGATTACCCATGATTAATCACATAAAATATGAGCAAATACAATAGTTAACATGGTTCACCCAACTTTGGGATGCGTCCACAACGCCTGGATTCTTTATTATTATTTCTGTAATTTCCTCAAGCTTGCACACTATGCTTACAATAGATATATCCTACTATCTCTTCCTCCATCTAGCCTAATCTCTCTGTAGTGCAAGCCTCTCTCTCCCTATGCAACTTCTCCCTAACATTTAGACATAGAATCTCTCTTTTTCAGCCTATTGTATCACTCTTCTTACCGAACATGAACTATTGACCAATTGGAACCCCTATTCTCCCAACCCATTATATATTTATACAAGAATTATAGGGCTTAAAACCCTACTTTTCTCATCCCAAAACCCTATTACAACACATGAAAACTCTTGACAACTCGTGTTGACTTTCTTTTCGGGCTAATTTTCCTACTCTTATGCTTGCATGCTATTTTTTCCTTCTCGACAGTGGGTCTTCCTACTTTTGCATGCCTTTATGCTTTTGGCATGTCGAGCTATTATCCTTCATTTTCTCCCACTTTCTTTTCTTGATTTATTCTCTTCTTTATTCTTCTATGCACTTTGACCCTATCTTCTCCCCTTCCCTTTTCTGCTGCATGTTTTCTCCATAATTAGTATTTTCCTCCAAATTATATCCAAAACTATCTGCCCAAAAACAGTAACAACATGATGGTTCACCTCAGAGATTAGTTTGGGATTTATGTGTTGCAATGTTTTACAACTAGGTAGTTGATGCATATGAGATGGAAAATTTTCTCTTTTAGGAGTTTACTCTTGATATTCTTAGGATTGGCTGCATGGAGGAGTGGTTTTTTGAGGAGTTGACTGAGTTTGTGTAGCTTATGATTTCTTGTATTATCAAAGGTAGTCGAGGGAATTTTTCTGTTAGAACCTTGTAGATTGGTGCTATGAGCATGTTGATAGATAACATCACGGGTTCATTGAGAGTGCAATGAGCAGATAGTACATATGTAGAATTTGACCAATTCATGAACTTTCTAGTGATTTCTTCATAGGTGACATAGTTATTTGGTGGAGAGGTGTTTAGAGTCCATGAGAATATCAGGGTCATTCCAGTGATCAGGATATACCTCCTTTTCCAATATTCGATATAGATTATAGCAATGGATTTGCAGGTCGTGACTTCCCCTATATGCCTAGGCCAGATACTATTCATGGTAGTAGGTTTGGACCTTACAAGTATGTCAACATGGAGTTCCAAGAGAGGATAATGCAGAGTGGGGTCGACAGTCGAACGATTATGATAAGAGTGGCACAACATCAACTTGGTGGTTCATTTTTGAGATTTTTCTTGAGACCCGGGGATTTCAATATTAGATAGTCCAAAAACTGTCACAAAGGTGAGAGCTAGGTTTTTCCTTCAATGATTGGTTCCTTGGTAGTGTGGTTTGTCGAGGGGTTTATCAAGTTGTTGCTTATCGACAATATTCAGAGGGCCTCTTATGTTAGTACCTTTGTGGATCACATGATGAGTGGAGGATGCTTCACATATTCCAAATTGGTTTGGGACCATGGTATCATTTTTTGTTTCAGTCTGGTTTAGTCGGTGGAGCGTTTGGTTATGATGGCATTTCTTGAGGACAACCAATCTTTGGGAAGGGAGGACTGTAATATCCCCATTTTTTGGTTCCCATGTTCTGTAGTTGGGGATAACTTATGAGGCTTGTTGGACAATTTGGAGGAGTTGTATGAGGCCCCTCCTAGTCAATTCACCATTTTTCATCATCACGATCATTTATGCACAAATTTCTCTTGTTTTTGTGGAATTCTGATGATTTCCATAATTTTGGGTTATTGTTGACCATACTTTAATTAATTGATGATGATGATGATGATGATGATGATGATGATGATTAACGTCTACTAAGACCAAATTAGTCTATCGGACCTTAAGAGGGTAAGTGATTACTTTTGATTCTTTATAATTTTGTTTATGTGCTCAAAAAACATTAAGAGAAGCTTTCCAAGATCACCATACTTTTGTTGAGTTAAGAGGTTAGGAAGGTTGGCAGTGTGACAAATATTTTGAAAATGAGATCTAATATGGGTATAAGCTGGAAAATCTAAGAGAAAGTGCTTTTCATATTAAACCTTCTTAGTGTCACACTCTTTCATCCCATGGTGTTTTAGGAATTGACCAATGCCCAGTTTCACTATGGAGCTCATGAGGATTTGTTCTTATCTCAGAAATTCTTATTTTTTTATTTACACTTGAAAAAATAGATAGATAATTTTGATCTTCTAGATTAGGGTTGATTACATCCTTATAATACCTTAATTTTATTTTTTCCTCTAACTATTTATCAAACCACATTTTCTCCTTAAATTTTGATTTGATGATTTTTTTAATAGTATCTTTATTCTGCGAAATGGTGTCTTCCATGATTCCCCAATAGTTTAGCCAAAACTGAGCATCTTTATCCCATCCTCACTTGAGTCGATGGTGGTTACAACTCGATTTTGAAGAAATTTTAGGAAGCCTCCTGTCTTCTGTGTTGTTTAACTTGTTCTTATACATTAGGTATCTAGTCATAGCCATGCTCTCAATGGGGGAGACGCTTGTTTCTAAGAGGAGGATGAGATAGAGTGCATTTCCTTTGATTTTGAGATTATAGGTTATAAAATTATTTTGTATTTTCTTTATCTTTCTCCTGGATTCACAAGAGATACTACAACCCTAGACTTCACATCCATAAAGAATAACAGGTGTAACAAGAGTCTCAAAGAGGAGTTTCTTCTTATCCCAAATCCAAATATCAACTTATTTACAATTGTTTTCAAGCCCATAATAAGCTTTCCATCCCCCAATCATCCTTTTCTCAATGCTATAAGTACAATTGAGCTTGTGATGAATGTCAATTCCAAGATATTTGTACGAAGTCACTTCCTCCAAGTTGTTGTTTTCATTTACAAAGGTATCATAAGTGATCTTATTGGATTTAATAATCACGACCTTAGTCTTATTAGTATTAACAATCATACCCATATTGGAGAAAAAATCCTTGAGGATTGCTAGTTGGTTTTCAAGATCATGGGGACTCCTTTCCATAATAATTCTATCATCGACATAAAGAAGAATATTGATGAATATACTAGTGAGAGTAGGGCCAACACAACCTGCTTTTTCCAAGCAATCTTCTAAATTGTCAATGTATATGAAAAAAAATATAGGGGATAAGGGACAACCTTGTTTGACTCCAAATAATTACACTAAAGGTATTATTTGGATCATATGATTTGAGGGGATAACTTCATGTAATATCTCGTTGGAACTGGGACGAAAATATATTAAGGATGGGATGATGAGAAAGGAACTTCCGACATCCAGGAATTTCTTAAAATCCAATTAAGAACTTTTCGGCATTAAAAAAGGGAATTAATTAATTATTTAATGTCATTGGAGTAGAAAAGTTGCTTATCAAAAGTGACATTGAGTAATTAATAAAAAATGGGTGTTTTAAGTGACCTAAAGTTTACAAATTCATTTTACTTGATTAAAATGGAAAAAGGGTTGGAAAAAGGTCAACAACAGAATAAAAGGAAAATGAGGGGTGCCCTCTCTCATGACGCATATGTTAATTTCTAAAAAGGAATTTTGAGAGAGATCTTGTGGCTTGAATCTTGGGACGAAAACCCTAGAGAGTTTGGAATATTGGTTTCATTGGTGAGACTATCCACCCTAGTTGTTTGTTGAGAGGAGATCATTTATATCTTCTTACTGTGCTTCTGTAACACCATGTTTCCCCTAGTTTGTAAAAATAACTATACTAGCCAAGAACTGTGGCAAATTCAGAAATGTGAATGTATGATGTGAATGGACCTTATGAAAAAGGTCGATGAATGTAAATAATATTATGAATATATATTGCAGGATTGCTGAGAGGGGATATGCTGAAAAAGAGACCACGATGGCTAGATAAAGGTATTGGAAGGCACCTGGAATGGTGGCGTTAACTTCCATCGAAAACCAATACCGTATTTGGTGTTCACTGGCTTGGAGAACCAAGAGCAGCTCTTTGGCTCGAAATTAATTACTCGTAGGTTGGTAGGTGGATGGCTCCTCATGCGTAATGAGGGGATGGGGTAAACTGCCCATCTGTGGACCATCCTGACACCTAACCACCGCAAGGGGGATCGCACCATACACAACCTCGCAAGGGGAAAATGCGTGAGGAAGGAGCGAGAAGGGGGATGCGAGTGAAGAAAAAGAGAACTTCGGAGATATGCAGAGGGAGTGATAGCAGAGACGGGGGAGAGTAACCCTCGTTCTCGGTCACTGGAAAACCAAGACACAGTCTCACAACATCGTGGTATCAGCTCGGGGGTGGCTAGTGGCAAATCTGTTGGGAGTCATTGAGCCTATGGTTGGGTGGAAACGAGCACCCCTTTCAGCAGTTGCACTCATTTCTGGTGTTATTTTTGATAAGTGTTTTACATCTTGCACCTTGAAATTCATATGCTGACATATATGCTCATAGTCTGTGCATTTTTATAAACGGTCTAAGTATAAGACTGCCTGTGTAGTGTTTTGATTCTGAAATGGTGGTTGCTTTCTTATAATGGAAGGGCCACGTATGGCTTATGTCTATAAATAGATTTATATGTATATACGCACATTGAATCAATTCAGAATTCAATCTGTTTCTCAGGAAACCTATACCCTTATCCATCTCGGGTGATAGCCTAGATAAATCTCCCCATAGAGACACCTTTTCTTTTGAGAAGCTCAGAAGAGGTAGGACTTTATGTGCAAAGACTCTGTAGAGGTGCAGAAGTCACAGAATCCCTTGAGGATTCGAAGAACAAGTATGGATCAAGGGATGAAATCCTGTCGGGAGATCTGTGGTCATTCACGACCGTTATATCAAAGGAATAAACAAGGGCATTAAATGCCTTAACCCTTTTTCCTTTATCTTCGCGAGTAGCGAAGAAATCGGGACTGTAGATTCCCAAGGTCCATGAAAGAATCTGGACCGTGAATTCATGTCCAGGCAGCTTAGGAATGACGCAATGGAGAGACAGGTCTGAGTCATCAGATCTCGGTCTAAACAGCCAAAAGCCATTGGATCTGTCAAGAATTACACGAGGTTTAAACCTCATGCGAAGAGTAGCAGAGCGAGAGTTCCGAGAAGGAGATTGTATCAGGATATCGGCGTTCGGGAGCTCAGGGATCCAGAGGATGAGAGTCTGAGTACTCTACCTCAGAAATCATGGAAAGGAAAAATAGATCTGAGCCTCCCATCTATAGGAGGACACGTGTCGTGAGATCCTCCCTATTGGGGATTCAGACATCGAGAGTAAGAAGAGGAAGTCTCTTGACCTTGCAAATGGTGAAGTCACGAGAGGATCCTGGACCGTAGATCCCAGGGACCCATCAAATCCCTATAAGCCATCGATCTAATCCTTTAATTAGGTAGAAGAGTAAACTCGACTACATCCCAAAGGTCTCGAAGACATCAGGACTGTCCATTTTGGAGGACAGGTGGCAGAGATCTATCCATTTTGCTTATCGAGGATTCGTAAGTTGAAGGTGGAAGACCCGACTCTTGGAGTCACGAAGTCCCGAGTCGTGAGATCGTGATGTGATATGGGCCGTTAATCAAAGAGGATAGGTGGCAGAGATCTGTCCATTTCTCATATCAGGGATTCGTGGGATAAGAGCCTGAGAGCTCAACCCTTGGACTTGCGAAGTCCCAAGTAGCGAGATCGTGAGAAGGATAATAAATATCGTTTCTCGGGGGGTTCGTGAAGGAGAGGTGACAAGATTTGACGCTACAACTCATGAAGTGGCAAGTTGTGAGAAGTGTTAAAGAGAAGTCTTGAAGGAATCTGGACCGTCCATCAAGAGAGACGCATGGTGAGCGGTCAGAGCTTAGGGAAAGTTTCGAAATCCTGTGGACCATTGGATCCACACTATCAAGGGCCATTGATCTCCTTCATGGATACCCATACTATAATTCACAGATTTGCATGGCATGGGTTTTTGGGATCATTGCATCTCGAACCCCAGGGCACCAAAATCCTGAAAGGATCCAAACCATCAGATCAGGGGAGGCTTACAGTCGTTGATCTCCTTTGGAGGGAAACTTGGGAGACTTCATGGATTTCGAGGATTTGAATGGGAAAGGAAGAGGTCATGCATCACAATTTCCCGAATCGTGAAGGGCCGATAAGGTCCTTGCCGATTTAAGCGCGGGGTCACAAAATGTGGTCACGAGGACAAGACCCAAATAGGAATCTTGTACTTTCTATCCCTTTCGAGGTTCGACACTTCCCTATGTTGGGGTTTGCAGAGTCGAAATACTCGACACTCTGATAGTGCTAAGCCGCAAAGAGAGAAAGGATGCCATGTTTGTTTGGCTTGTGGTCCTAACCCACGACCATAGGGAGGTGAATAGGGATGAAATAACCTACGCTAGGCCCCCATAGGACTTCAGGGATTCTGTCCCTTGAGGAAAAGCAAAAATTTTATTATTCCATAGTGGATGTGTGACAACTTCATTGTGACGAAGTTATTTTACTATGGCTAATATTTCTTGGTGTGTGTGTGTGTCTGAGTTTTGTCGTTAGCGATGGAGTCTTGCTGCAGAAGACATTTTTTCTTGAAGAGGTCGATTTCCTCTCATTGTTAGGTCATATTTCCTCTTGGGGAGTCTATTTCATCTCTTTGGGATGAGTATGGGTTGAAGGGGATGTTATACCACTTGTTGGGTGAGTTCCATGGGTTAATAGGTCGATATTTTGGCCTTGGTCACTCCATTTTGGGTCGAACCTCTAAGATGGGTTGAAGAATCACCTTTTACAAGATGAAATTAAAATCTACTCAAGTTTATTTAGTGTTTGGGAATTTTTCTACGGTGTGGAGGTGCCATTTTTTCGAGAGTTGAGTTCTGGAGGAATTATTATTATTTTTTGGGTCATATCCTTTGCTACATAGGTGTAGATGAATTGTGGGAGGTCGAGTTACCTATGTGGGATAAAATTACCACCACAATGCATGAGTACCTTTCGTTAGAATACTATCCCTTCATCTTTATCACTGTCGTAGCAATCAACATGACTCCAGGATTGTCTATTTCTTATTCAATGATGTACCTTCTGTTAGCGATAAAAAATGCACTGGCATTTTGTTTGAGAAATGATGCCTAATCTTGTAGGGAAATTTTTACTATCTTCTATAACTCCAAATGCATATTTGAAAGTACGATTGGAAATATTAGGATTTCTATATGTCAATCGACTATTCAAGCATGTAAAACGGACTTTCCACGACTTAGAAATTTGATTTTTCCCAAGGCAGTTTTTATTTTAAAACTTTGCGCTTTCACCAACTATTCCACCTTGAATTTTGATAGTTAGCTAGTGAAAGCTCTACTTTTCACCAGCTAAAGGGTCGTATTTAGGGAAAATTAGGTGGTGAAACCCGTTACATTCCAGAATGATCAAATTTTTGCCCAGATCAAGATTTTTTGAGTTGGAATGGTTTGAAACCTCTTCGAATGGACATTTGTTGAATTATCAAGTCGGATCCAATAACTATTTTTGATGGATAAGGGAAATAAGAGGTGTTTCAATAATTTTTGGTACCTTTTTCAAAGGCAAAAAATCAGGGTTTTTGCACACTTCAGCAAATTCAAAATTTATCCTTGGAGGACTAAATCAAATAGCCTTGGGAGGCTAGACTGCACTTCATTAGCACTCTACTACTCTTGAAGATCATCAGATATGGATTCACCTCATCTTGAGGGTCTTTTCCTAGTTTATTGTAAATATTGTTTTACTTTCTGTATTTAGAAAATTAGATCCATTAATTTAGGATCTAGACACTGTGATGTAAATCTATAAAGCTACAAACATAATATTAATTCGGGGTTCAATCCTGGATACTTTTTGTCTATGTACATTGACTCTTTTATGTTATATGAATCACAACCCTCTTTTGTTACCAATGTCAGTATTGTTCATATGTTCACCACTCTGTAATTTGATTAAGTTCATCTTAGCCATTGAGAACTGTCATCTTCTTGTGTAGCTCATGAATGTGAATTAAATGATTCTCTGCTATCTTGTATGACCCTACATGTCTGTGTACCTGGTTATCTTGAATAGTATTTTTCACACCTTATTTCATTGCTGTAACTGATATTTGGTCTCTAAAAGCACTGGTTTATTTAGATGCATAATAAGTTGTCCTTTTATAAGGCCTTCCCAGTTATCTCATTGTTCCAAACACTTTGATTATCAAATTTCTTAAGTTACTAAGAATTCTTAGCCTACAACCCTAAGGAGTTTCTTGGAGTGATAACAAATTGGCGCCGTTTCCGGGGAGAGGAGATTGAAGCTCAGCTTCCCTGGGATACGACATTAGATCTAGCTTTGATGATAGACAAAGCCTGGACATCAATTGGTTGTAATCATCTATCCGGTGACTCCATGAAGGATGAATTCAGTGGCAACTCCCTTGTTTCGAAATCTGTTGGTGACTCCACTGGTATGACATGAACCAGATCTTTGCTAAGAGGTATGCGTTCTTTGATTTTTCAAAAATTGTTGGTTTCCCTAATCCAATGCCTAGTAGAGATGAATGGGAAAATAGTCTTCCCAGATTTCGAGGAAAAGAATGGGAAGTTCCAGATGAACATTTGCTAGACTTTCATGATTACATGCATCGGTTGCAAGTTGTGCACGAGGATGTTCAGATCCGGCTCTTCTTTTTCTCATTAGAGATAATTTCTTGTGATTGGTACCAGTCTCTGCCTTATGCCAGTATCAACTCTTTGGAGAATTTTCATGCTCCTTTTCATGTGTTTTCTAAAGACCATTTTCCAAATGATCTTCTCTATCCTGAATGCCGTCATGAATTTCATTTATTGACTAAAGACTCAGATGTTAATGAAGAGTACGTTGCAATCGAGAATACTCTTCATTATCAAGAGATTGATGATTCACATTATGACAACCATTGTGATGCTTTAAACATTGTATTAAATGCATCTTTTAAATATGATTGTGATGAAGATCTGATTATCCATTTTGAAAATTTGAAAAATGATGAGCAAATTGACATATCAACAGGAGATAATTTCATATCTACAATAAATACTAAGGGAAGCCTTGATTTTCTAGATTTGCAGACAAAAGTGGTTTGTAGAAGATATGAGGAGGAAGGTGAAGAAAATAAGGGTTCAAATCAGAAACTGAGTATGCATTTTTCTCCGACAAAGGTTGAGTAGTCCACATTCATCATTGAGATTAGGGAGGACAACCAGCAATAGCATTTCCATTTACAGTCAGAACATAATCTTGAAGAGATATTCCTTTACTATTTTATTGATCCTATTGCCGATTTTCTGGAATCATTGAGTAGTATAAAGATCAATATATTCTTTTCAGATGAAGGCTGATTCTATCATTTTTTCCGAACACATCTCTGTTGGCTATGAATTCTTTTATTTTTGGGATCAAGATCAAGAATTTTGTCAGCAAATAAATTTCTTACATGGCTTCATTGGAAGCATGAGTTTACTTTATTAAGAAGCAGTGAAAAGTGTTAATGTAGGAATAGGCAGAAGAATAAGCTCGCCATACGAGTAGCTAGATATTTTCAGTTGTTGAGCTCATAAATAATCAGAGCAAACTACAGATAGGCTATAGGTTTGCAGAGGAGCATTCATACATGATCAATCGTAAAAAATGCATTGTTTTTGGAGTATCTCCTCAAAGTTCCATTCAATATGCCCATTTCTAAATATGTCTTGCCAGTTGTTTTTTTTTTCTCCAAATATCTGTAGACCAAGCTTCCATTGATTACTTTGACCTGCATTCCAAAATTTTGTCAGTATTTCCTGTAAACCCTAACTTCTAATGCTTTTCATATTTTAGAAAATTTCTCTAATATTATGGTGTGTGCTTGTGTATTTTAGTCCTAAGTCTAAGCTATAATAGTCTGAGCCATATCACAATCAATTCAATCAAAGTCTATCAATCTACATGTCGAGCACAATAAAATCATAAGCCAACACACAAGTCTCTAAAGCCATGCTAGTGCCAAACCCGATTCCATTCACTTATATCATCAAGCTATTTATTATTATTATTTCCCAAGATTGCAAGTGTCAAAAGATCATGCAGGGTTTAGGAATACAGTGTCATTTGTATCAACGATAGGTGTAAAATCGATGTCTGAAAGAGTGGTAATATGGTGCATACATTGATCTGCTAGATGCCTAATTAAGATTGCAGGTACCAAAGACTGTGCAGATAGGAATTTTTGATATCCATTTGTTTGTAAAGATTAAGGGTGATAAAGAAAACCTATCAACTCTTCATATGGACAAAAGAGAGATTTCTCCAAGATGGAGCTGAAACCTGATCATTTTAACAGACCACTATGGGTCTATTCAGATGGACGGATATTTCTGAAGACCTTTTTCTGCACTTTATAACCAAGCATATGACTTCCTAATTTCTATCGTTGAGCCTGTTTGTAGACCAGAATCTATGCATGAGTACAATTTGACACCTCATTCATTTTATGCTGTTGTTTCTGTGGGGCTTGAAACTGAAACAATTATTGTTGTCCTCAACAAGTTATCCAAGACTTCCCAATGAGATCATTTTTTTCATTAATGGATCAACAACAAATTATGGAAAAGTCAAGCTTGTGCTGAAAAAATCTCTATTTTCTGGAGTCCCCATATCCGGAGGTTCTGAAGACTTTGCTTAAGGATGCTGTAATTGCTTGGTCAAGATTACATTCATCTGAGGTCTCTGATATAAAGGGAGGAGATATGTTCATAGTTAGTAAATCTCCTAATGAAATGGGAGGAAGCCACACATAATTCATTGATAGTGAAGACATCACAACAACGATTGAAAAAAAAGAAACACATTCATTTGAAATAGATCCTGCTTAGGTTGAAAATGTGAAACAACGTGGGGATAAGATAATTGTTTTCGTAGACAATCTTTTTTCACTTATTGAATATGCAATGAAGCTCAAGAATCCCATGATTCATGATGCTACCATTCATAGCAAGGATCCTGTATGCATTCAAGCACAACCCTAATGTTAATATCGTTTTCCTTTCAAAGGTGGGAGATAACTCAATTAATATTCCTGAAGCTAATGTGATTATACAAATATCGTCTCATGCTGGTTTTCGTCGTCAAGAAGCACAACGTTTGGACGCATCTTGCGATCTAAGGGAGATGTATTATTCTACAAAGAGTCAACTGGATTCCATCACCTATATTATTAGATATGCAATATAATCACCGATAATTGAAAAGCTCAAAGGTTTTAAAATTCAACATAGGTCAGATATGGGTTTTAAAAACTCTTCATGCTAGACCCGAATTATATGCCAAACTTCCAGTCACACCCACTGGCGAGAATGGGAAGGATAAATCGTAGGAAAGAAAAAATGCAGGCTCTCCATGGGCGTTTGAGCATTGGTCAATTTCGTTACTTACCCACCGCTACCCCTGATTCTTCTTCCATCACAAACTCCATATTAAAAACCTCAATCTCCGATCTGGCGAGGCCTTGGTATAGAATGAGGGAGACAGTGATATTGGTAAAGCCATTATTTAGTTGGAAAAAGAACGTGGCATCACATGGCCTCCATTATCAATGATGACCCTGAGCAAGTGATAGAACCAGCAGTGAAAGGACATGGAATGTGATGGAGGCCTACGTAGAAACAAGGGTCAAATGCATTGTCTTTACATCTTCCATCGATGTGGTTTACATGAATCCTCACAAATCCCGGTTATCAGTTTGCAAGATTGTACAAGTGTCAATGATTTCTATTTCTCATCAACGTGCCAAGCTACAAAAACCAAAGGATCTAAATCATCCGATGCATGGGGGATTTGATATCTGAATGCAAATAGACAGTTGCCAAAATGCCTGATTTGCAGGCAGAGAATGTGCGTGCAGTTGTTCAATGGATAAACTTAGCATTTGTTGATAGGAACAAAGATATCTGGATACGAGGAGGAGTGCAGAGCCACGAGCACCTGCAAATACATAAATGATAAGAGTCAAAGACATTGATCAGAAAAATACATTGTGCAAACAAAATTTCAAAGGGTTCTCGCCTTTTGGGCTTCCTTGTTACCATTTAAACCGGTCACATTTTTCAAATCATAGCAGACGGACGAGTTGCTCACAGAACGCAAGGGTGAAATACAAGAAGGTCGACAATTATAACCTTTGGCAAGAAAACCCCAAAAAATCCATTGGTGCTGTATGGATATTGGTTCACGAGGTGCAATGATTCTCTTTAAATAAACCAATTAGGGTGAAGTGTTTGATTCAACACACCAGGGTTTGTTTTCTTTTCTTGGTGCATTATGTCTAAGAAGATGTTTCCAAGGATTTCTAATAGATGATCTATTGTTGTTGCAACTTTTTGCTGAAGGCACCTCAAGACAAGTGCTTTGTATCTAAAGCTACTAGAAAATGAAAAGTCAAAGACCTCAAGCTGCCTGCAATGCTTTCATTTCAAGGGGAGTTTGAAGCAGACATGTTACAGATAAGGAATATTGTGAAAGATAACAACAAATTTTGGAGAATAGCAAGATGATAAATTGCAAAGGCTGAATGAATCCATGCCCAATACTAAATGCACAAGGTCTTCCAGGTTCTTAGATACCTCGCAGGGAGGTCTCCATCCCAGTTGGAGCCAATGTTAGCGATAAAAAATGCACTGGCATTTTGTTTGAGAAATGATTCCTAATATTGTAGGGAAATTTTGACTACCTTCCCGAACTCCAAATGCAGATTTGAAAGTACCATTGGAAAGCTTAGGATTTATAGATGTCAATCGACTATTCAAGCATGTAAAATAGACTCTCCACGACTTAGAAATTCAATTTTTCCCAAGGCAGTTTTTATTTAAAAAGTCTGCGTTTTCACAAGCTATTCCGCCTTGAATTTTGCTAGTTAGCTGGTGAAAGCTCTGCTTTTCACCAGCTAAAGGGTCGTATTTAGGGAAAATTAGCTGGTGAAACCTGTTACATGCCAGAATGACCGATTTTTTTCCCAGATCGGGATTTTTTGAGTTGGAATGGTTTGAAACCTCTTCGAATGGACATTTGTTGAATTATCAAGACAGATACAATAACTATTTTTGATGGATAAGGGAAAAAAGAGGTGTTTCAATCATTTTTGGTACCTTTTTCAAAGGTAGAAAATCAAGGTTTTTTCACACTTCAACAAAATTGAAATTTATCCTTGGAGGACTAAATCAAACAACCTTGGGAGGCTAGACTGCACTTCATTAGCACTCTACTACTCTTGAAGATCATCATATATGGATTGACCTCATCTTGAGGGTCTTTTCCTAGTTTATTGTAAATATTGTTTTACTTTTTGTATTTAGAAAATTAGATCCATTAATTCAGGATCTAGACACTGTGATGTTAAGCTATAAAGCTACAAACATAAGATTAATTCGAGGTTCAATCCTGGATACTTTTTGGCTATGTACTTTGAATCTTTTATGTTATATGAATCACAATACTCTTTTGTTACCAATGTTAGTATTGTTCATATGTTCACCACTCTGTAATTTGATTCAGTTCATCTTAGCTATTGAGAACTGTCATCTTCTTGTGTAGCTCATGAATGTGAATTAAATGATTCTTTGCTATCTTGTATGACCCTACATGTTTGTGTACCTGGTTATCTTGAATAATATTCTTCACAGCTTATTTCATTACTGATACTGATATTTGGTCTCTAAAAGCACTAGTTTATTTAGATGCATAATAAGTTGTCCTTTAATAAAACCTTCCCAGTTATCCCATTGTTCCAGACACTTTGATTATCAAATTTCTTAAGTTACCAATAATTCTTAGCCTACAACCCTAAGGCGTTTCTTGGAGTGATAACAAATTGGCACCGTTGCTGGGGAGAGGAGATTGAAGCTCAGCTTCCCTAGGATACGACATTAGATCCATCTTTGATGATAGACAAATTGGTTGTAATCATCTATCTGGTGACTCCATGAAGGACGAATTCAGTGGCGACTTCCTTGTTCATAAATTTATTGGTGACTCCACCGGTATGACATGAACCAGATCTTTTCTAAGAGGTATGCATTCTGTGATTTTTCAAAAATTGTTGGTTTTCCTAATCCAATGCCTAGTAGAGATGAATGGGAAAATAGTCTTCCCAGATTTCGAGGAAAAGAATGGGAAGTGCCAGATGAACATTTGCTGGACTTTCATGATTACATGCATTGGTTGCAAGTTGTGCACGAGGATGTTTAGATCCGGCTCTTCTATTTCTCATTAGAGGTAATTGCTCGTGATTGGTACTGGTCTCTGCCTTATGCTAGTATCAACTCTTTGGCAGATTTTCATGCTGCTTTTCATGTGTTTTGTAAAGACCATTTTCCAGATGATCTTCTCTATCCTGAATGCTGTCATGAATTTCATTTATTGACTAAAGACTCAAATATTAATGAAGAGTATGTTGCTATCGAGAATACTCTTTCTTATCAAGAGATTGATGATTCACATTATGACAACCATTGTGATGCTTTAAACATTGTATTAAATGCATGTTTTAAGGATGATTGTGATGAAGATCTGATTATCCATTTTGAAAATTTGAAAAATAATGAGCAAATTGACATATCAGCAAGAGATAATTTCAGATCTACAACAAATACTAAGGGAAGCCTTGAGTTTTTAGATTTGTAGACAAAAGTGGTTTGCAACAGATATGAGGAGGAAGGTGAAGAAAAGAAGGGTTCATATCAGAAACTGAGTATGCATTTTTCTCAGACAAAGGTTGAGCAGTCCACATTCATCATTGAGATCAGGGAGGATAGCCAACAACAACATTTCTGTTTACAGTCAGAAAATAATCTTGAAGAGGTCTTCCTTTACTATTTTATTGATCCTACTGCCGATTTTCTGTAATCATTGAGCAGTATAAATATCAAGATATTCTTTTCAGATGAAGGCTGATTCTATCATTTTTTCTGAACACATCTCTGTTGGCTATGCATTCTTTTATTTTTGGGATCAAGATCAAGAATTTTGTCAGCAAATAAATTTCTTACTTGGCTTCATTGGAAGCATGAGTTTACTTGATTACGAAGCAGTGAAAAGTGTTAATGTAGGAATAGGCAGAAGAATAAGCTTGCCATATGAGAAGCTAGATCTTTTCAGTTGTTGAGATCATAAATAATTAGAGCAGACTATAGACAGGCTACAGGTTTGCAGAGGAGCATTCATACAGGATCAATCATAAAAAATGCACTGGTATTTTTGGAGTATCTCCTCAAAGTTCCATTCAATATGCCCATTTCTAAATATGTCTGGCTAGTTGTTTTTTTTTTCTCTAAATATCTGTAGACCAAGCTTCCATTGATTGCTCTGACCTGCATTCCAAAACTTTGTCAGTATTTCCTGTAAACCCTAACTTCTAATTCTTTTCATATTTTAGCAAATTTCTCTAATATTATGGTGTGTACTTGTGTATTTTAGTCCTAAGTCTAAGCTATAATAGTTTGAGCCATATCACAATCAAGTCAATCAAAGTCTATCAATCTACATGTCAAGTAAAATCAACTCATAAGCCAACACACAAGTCTCTAAAGCCACGCAAGTGCCAAACCCGATTCCATTCACTTGTATCATCAAGCTATTTATTATTATTATTTGCCAAGATTGCAAGTGTCAAAAGATCATGCAGGGCTTAGGAATACAATGTCATTTGTATCAATGATAGGTGTAAAATCGGTGTCTGAAAGAGTGGTAATATGGTGCATACATTGATCTTCCAGATGCCCAATTAAGATTGCAGGTACTAGAGACTATGAAAATAGGCATTTTTGATATCCAGTTGCTTGTAAAGATTAAGGGTGATAAAAAAAAACATATCAACTCTTCATATGGGCAAAAGAGAGATTTCTCCAAGATGGAGCTGAAACCTGATCATTTTAACGGACCACTATGGGTCTGTTCAGATGGACGGATATTTCTGAAGACCTTTTTCTGCACTTTATAACCAAGCATTTGACTTCCTAATTTCTATCGCTGAGCCTGTTTGTAGACCAGAATCTATGCATGAATACAATTTGACACCTCATTCATTTTATGTTGCTGTTTCTGTGGGGCTTGAAACTGAAACAATTATTTCTGTCCTCAACAAGTTATCCAAGACTTCCCAATGAGATCATTGTTTTCATTAACAGATCAACAACAAATTATGGAAAAGTCAAGCTTGTGTTGAAAAAATTGCTATTTTCTGGAGTCCCCATATCCGGAGGTTCTGAAGACTTTGCTTAAGGATGCTGTAATTGCTCGGTCAAGATTACATTCATTTGAGGTCTCTGATATAAAGGGAGGAGATATGATCATAGTTAGTAAAGCTCCTAATGAAATGGGAGGAAGCCACACAAAATTCATTGATAGTGAAGACATCACAACAACGATTGAAGAAAAAGAAACACATTCATTTGAAATAGATCCTGCTCAAGTTGAAAATGTGAAACAACGTGGGGATAAGATAATTGTTTTCGCAGACAATATTTTTCACTTACTGAATATGCAATGAAGCTCAAGAAGCCTATGATTCATGATACTACCTGTCATAGCAAGGATCCTGTATGCATTCAAGCATGGCCCTGATGTTAATATCGTTTTCCTTTCAAAGGTGGGAGATAACTCAATTAATATTCCTAAAGCTAATGTGATTATACAAATATCATCTCATGCTGGTTCTTGTCGTCAAGAAGCACAACGTTTGGATGCATCTTGCGATCTAAGGGAGATGTATTATTCTACAAAGAGTCAACCGGATTCCATCACCTATATTATCAGATATGCAATATAATCACTGATAAATGAAAAGATCAAAGGTTTTAAAATTCAACGCAGGTCAGATATGGGTTTTAAAAACTCGTCATGCTAGCCATGAATTATATGCCAAACTTCCAGTCACACCCACTGGCGAGAACATGAAGGATAAATCACAGGCAAGAAAAAATGCAGGCTCTCCGTGGGCATTTGAGCATTGGTCAAGTTTGTTACTTACCCATTGCTACCCCTGATTCTTCTTCCATTGCAAACTCCATATTAAAAACCTCAATCTCCGATTTGGCGAGGCCTTGGTACAAAATGAGGGAGACAGTGATATTGGTAAAGCCATTATTCAGCTGGAAAAAGAATGTGGCATCACATGGAATCCATTCTTAATGATGACCTTGAGCAAGTGATAGAACCAACAGTGAAAGGGACGAGGAATGTGATGGAGGCCTGCGCAGAAACAGGGGTCAAATGCGTTGTCTTTACGTCTTCCATCGATGCAGTTTACATGAATCCTCACAAATCCCGATTATTAGTTTGCAAGATTGTACATGTGTCAATGCTTTCTATTTCACACCAGCGTGCCAAGCTACAAAAACCAAAGGATCTAAATCGTCCTATGCATGGGGTATTTGATATCTGAATGCAAATAGACAGTTGCCAAAATGCCTGATTTGCAGGCAGAGAATGTGCATGCAGTTGTTCAATGGATAAATGTAGCATTTGTTGACAGGAACGAAGATATCTGGCTATGAGGAGGAGTGCAGAGCCACGAGCACCTGAAAATACATAAATGATAAGAGTCAAAGACATTGATCAAAAAAATACATTGTGCAAACAAAAGTTCAAAGGGTTCTCGCCTTTTGGGTTTCCTCGTTACCATTTAAACCGGTCACATTTTTCAAATCATAGTAGATGGACGAGTTGCATACAAAACACAAGGGTGAAATACAAGAAGGTCGACAGTGATAACCTTTGGAAAAAATACCCAAAAAAATTCATTGGTGCTATATGGATATTGGTTCACAAGGTTCAATGATGCTCTTTAAATAAACCAAGTAGGGTGAAGTGTTTGATTCAACACACTAGGGTTTGTTTTCTTTTCTTGGTGCATTATATCTAAGAATATGTTTCAAAGGATTTCTAATATATGATCTATTGTTATTGCAACTTTTTGCTGAAGGCACCTCAAGACAAGTGCTTTGTATCTAAAGCTGCTTTTCATGTGTTTTGTAAAGACCATTTTCCAGATGATCTTCTCTATCCTGAATGCTGTCATGATTTTCACATATAAGAGACCTTATCTTCTATAGCACCCGGATATGCATTATTTCCTTCACTACAACCCACATACATATGCTCCCTTTTGATATGAAACCCATGGATACCTCATAAACTAGGGTTTGTTGCAACCTCAAAACTTTCTCCTTCGACCTTCCTTTGCTACCTCAAAAAAATGTCGTCACAACCTTATCAAAAGATCACTAGTTCACAAGATAGATAACTAATGAATGACTATGTGAATGTACTTGTGAATGAGTCCTTGAGGTTTTTATATACTTTTTCAAAGTAACCTCTCTCCTTACTTTAGGGATTTCATGTTGCAACCACTTTACCCTTTGACTACGACTTGTAACTAACTAGGATTTACAAGGCCATATATTCCTAAATGTGAGAAACCACATGTAATTCCACATATCACCGAAAACATCATGAAATGTACTATCCATCTATGATAGTCTTCCCTTCAATTACACTATCCATCATGTCCATATTCCTCGTTCAACTTCAGGTACCGAAACCACACCATTGGGGCTACCAAAATTCTTCAAGGGTTGACATACATCTCTAATATCACTCTCCAGGGGTTGATATAAATGACAACCAACTTTCCAAGCCAACTGCCCAATAATCTCTCCCTTCGGCATTGATGGAAACACTTAGCCATGGAAATCCATATGCTCATCCTCCCCTTGTGAGCTTCATTACCCTTGTCTTCATGCTTCTTTCTCTCCATCTCCATGCATTTCTCTTTATCTCCCCCACTTTGACATCAATGGAAAAGGGTAATCCTCTTCTGGGACTACTGCCTCTATCTACAATCCACTTCTATATCTACATACATTTATCTTCATTCTCCTTTCTCATGTAGTTCTATGATGTATATATGAAAAACATTCAAAAATTTGTTTACTTGAAGTTCTTAAAGAATTTTGTTTCTCTGATCTCTCCCTATGTCTAGTTAATATTGATGACGAGTGGATCATTGTGGAACATAAACTACTACAAGTTTCTGTTTCATATACTCAAAAGGTTCCCTTGCAACTAGTTTGGTGAAGATATCATAATCTTCTCTTTTGTCCCGACATAGTCTAGCTTGATGTTCTTCTTTGTATCTTTTTCTTGTAATAAGTGATACTTGATTTGAATGTGCTTGTTGGCCCTTGGTCATGTATTAAGGAGGAAAGTGAATATTAAAGAAGAATAAAGACAAAGTATGAAGTGCGCGGAAGGCACACAAACCGAATAAGGGTTGAAGTGGTTAAAGAAGCATAAAAGAAGTAATGAAGTAAAGGAAAAAAATTCGTTGAAAGAGAAGATCAAGGAAGACAAAGAAGCAAACAAGATAGATTGTGGACAAGTCAGCAAGCAAAAGAAGACACTAATGGGTGCTTTGAAACACCTCATGGAGAATAAGGAAGAACAGGTCGATGAAGTCCTTAAAATGTGGGTTATGTGGACCTAGGGTTTTGGCACCTAGGCTTCGGTACATGGTTTTCTAAGAGTCATGGAATGTATAAATAGGGGTCTAGAAGAGTTGAAATGAGGAGGTGAGAGTGGTTTTGGGATGTAGAAGTGTTATGTTTGAGGGCATTCTTGTAATTTTGGGTCTTCAACTAGGTGCAAATATCGACTTTGTAGCTGGGTGCACAAGGATAGGAAATAAAGAGGAAAGAGAGAGAAGGATCTGCAACTAAGTGTGCAGATAGAATTTTATATATTCATCTATTCTATCAATAAACATAGTTCTGTGGACGTAGACCTAGGGAGAGGGTTAACCACATAAAATCTTGTTGTTCCATGTGGTTCATGCTTTGTTATTACTACCTTTTACACTATTATTGCACTGTTATTTTTCCTGTCGAAGTTAAGCATAATATTGTTAAGAATCTCTAGGATATTTTGCGATGTTGTTTTGGAATAATCTTGCATTTCCTCTGGTTGTAGACACCTATGTCCTACAATCCCCCTATTTCTACTTTGGGTGAGACTTCATCTACTTCATAGGTGTTGTCATAAGGGCTAGTAGTTAGGTTTTGTTGGTGACCTGTTAGAGTTGAACCCTGGGTCTGCCCCTGTGCCAACAAATGGTTCCCATTTAGCAGCACCAAGTAACCAGAGTAACTAGAGTAAACAGAGTAATTAGAGCACTCATAGTACTGTCACAAGAATTTTAGTACAGACTCAATCGAGAAACCAACGGAAATCAATGGTAGATGAAATGAGGTTACCTATTTTCATAGGATATGGATTTGAGGATCCTGAACAACGCTGGTTATTATGCGAAGCTGTATGGAGAATTAAGCAAGTCACCAATGAAGTTGTTAAGAGAGATAAATTTAGTACTACCTTGAGGGATCATGCACTGAGCTGGTATATGAATTTTTCTATAGCATATCTATAGCCTAGAGCATTGAATGACATTAAGACTACGTTGAGTGCAGAGTTCAAGAAGCCTAAGTTAGAGTCGTAGTGCATTACAAAGTTGAAGGAAATCAATAAGAAGATGACTAAATCTATTTGGGAATTTGATCAGAGGTTTAAGACCTTGACAGGCTATTTAAGTTTTCAGATTCTAGATGAACAACATAAGGAATGGTTCATCACTACCCTCTTGCCACACATTAGAGTTCCTCTAATGCAACAAAAGGTCGCTTCGCAGGCTGAATCATTAGAGATTGACATGAAACTAGAAGAAACCCCTGTAGGAGAATCCAGTCCAGGTATGAGTCAGATTTTGAATCAATTAACTAGTTTATATTTACAGGTTGAAGACATGAAGAAATACAGAGGAAAATAGAAAAGAGAAGACATCTGGTGTATTAGATGTAAGGAAGAAGGCCATGACAAAGAGAATTGTCCTTTATTTAGGAATACTTGGTCTCTGGAGCTCCTAACCCTTTAAAGCAGGCTACTTTAAGATGGTTCGAGGTATGTAGAACTAGACATCGCCCTGGTGAATGTTATTATGTGCAGAAATATGTCCACACACCCACCAATATTTATTGTACATTATGTAAATCTATGGGGCATTATGAGAAGGACTGTAGGGCCTATGACCTCATGCATGAAAGGTCAAGGGATGCATATAGAATTCAAGGAGAATTACAGGAAGAAGGGAATGTTGCACAGTTCAATTCCCCATGAAGAGGAATCTTCAACCCTCGCGGTGGGTTCATAAGAAGAAGACGAGGTGGAGGCATGGGTCGAGGTTGAGGTCAAATTATTTTCTATAACTGTGCCCAACTAGGTCATTTGGAAAGGGATTTCTAAAACCCTTGTACTAATTGCAGCTATTGTAATTCATTTGACCATGTCATTGAAGACTATCTAGTATTGCTAGCTAAAGTTAAGGAAAGATGAGGTGGAAACTAGCAAGTCTAGAAAATATTAGTTGAACCTCACGGTGAGGAACCCAAAGTCATTGTTATTACTAGAGGAGGCGTTGTCACAGGAGAAGATAGGGTGACTCCAGGAAAGACTACAAATGGATCATGGACCAAAAGATCTTTAGAGAAGGTGCCATTGTTTGATCAAAGGAAAGAAACACATACTTTTGAATAAGAAATAAGAGAATTTGTAGGTGAACAGGCTTCTTCATCTAGGGCACAATAAAAAGTAAGAGAATGTGAAATGTCTCCAACATTTGATTAGTCTTCCCCACCTAGACAAGGAAAAGAGGTAAGCAATCTTGTGGACTTCTTATATACTTGTATTTATTTGATTAAAGATGAAAGAGCTTTGAAGAAACTACAACACCTGATAAGACAATATGAAATTGGAAGAGTAGATCCTCTACTGAGTAGAGCTGTGAATCAAGTTTCTAGAAAAGGGAGGACAAGCAAGGAATTGTACATTAGTGCTCAGATTGGAGACTATGACATGGACTATGTGGTCCTCGACCTGGGATTAGAAGTAAATTTTATGAGGAAGCAGACTTGGGAATTGATGGGAAAACCTAAATTGATTTACTCTCTTGTTAGGCTCAGGATGGATAATCAGTAGGTGGTGAGCCCATGTAGAAGACTAGAGCATGTCCCTGTGGAAATCGATGAAGTGAGGACAATTATATACTTCGAAGTGATCGAGATTGTTGATGATAGTGTTCCCTATCCTGCGTTGTTGGGTATTGATTGGGATTCCAACAATTTGACTATTATTAACCTAAAAAAGAGATGAATGACATTTGAAGGTGATGGCCTTAGGGTCATCGCATGGTGCAGACCCCCGAACCCTCAGGCCGAGATCTATGCAGGATCATTCTGAATCTGCCTCTTGAGTCTAATTGACTCTTCGGTTCCCTCACTGGGAATCCCACACACACAACGATGTTTTCCACAGGTCCTTATGAGTGCGCCCGTGTGATCAAACACAAGGTATCACCCAAATCTCCTGACCAAAATAAATTCATGCCCTTCGCCAAATCAAGATTTCGGGTTTTGCGATATCACGATTCCTGTTGTTGAGTTTTTATCTTTTTGACCCGCTGAAACCCAAAATGCCAAAACGCTGAAATATTTGGCCACGCCCTCCCCCACAACTGTATTTCATTTTGTGACTTCAGGAATTCCGGAACAAAGAACCTCGACCCCTTGTCTTCAAAAGTGCCGAAATACCGAACCCCGATGCGTTCAACAAAGGTTGGCTCCCCAACAAGGCTTTTCACCTTTTTTGGGGTTTTGGACTTTGTGATTTTGCGAATCCTGACGTGAGGCTTCTCGACTGTCCAACCCCCGAACCCAAAAATGGTCAACGGAGATTGACTCCACCTTTTTAACGAAAACACACCACCTGTCCAGTCTAGCTTCCTGGCTTTCGGGACTTGAACAAGCCTTCGATTGTCATCCCTCTACAACTTCTAAACCCTGAATTCCAAAATGGCACCTTCCACAGGGTCAACAACTAATAAGCCTCCATTCGATCCAACGACCCATGTTGTTTTGGGCTTTCGGGTACTGGGAGTTCGAAACTCTTGATCCCAAAATACTGCCTCCTCTGCTTCCCAACACACGAAGTGCCAAAATCTCAAAATTCAAGCCAATGTCCTATCACGACTTGTGACTTCGAGATTTTCGCTCCACTATGTCCTGACGCCTTGGTAATAGGACCTCCGAAATACCAAAATCCAAACTTCCAAATTTTCGAAAGTTTTTCTCCTTGCCTTCACACGCGATAATCCAATTCGCGTGTCGGGAGTTTGAGCAACCAAAGGTTTTGGCTCGCACTCCGGACTTACAAAATCCATTTTGCCGAAATGATCCTGACGGATCCACTATCATGATCAACAGTCCACGCTGAGTCTTACCTCCCGAAGGGTGGATTCATCCAACACTTAACCTCCTTGTAGCTTCGCTGAATCCCACGGTCCTCACGACTTCGCGAGTTCTCCAAAGAGAATTTCAACCGCTCGTTTCTTCCTTGAAGACTTCTACGAAATGAATCCGTGTTCCTTGTCTAAACTTGGCTTCTGTAAAGCGACTTCTCTCCGTCACCCTTTTAACACTTCAAAGGCGCTAACCCTTCTAAGATTTTACTTGCAAACTTGAGTCTCAGAATGACTCCTACACGCACTCCTTGTGACAATCTTTCAAATACTTCAAAGTATTTGATTCTTCGACTCTGTGCACCTTTTGCAACAACAATCTTTCTCTCTTCAACCTTAGTTGTTAATTTCTAAGGCTTCAACTAGCCTGTGCACACCTTGCATGACACTTGTACTTCACTTGTACTTTTGTTGGAATGAGAACAACGGTATCCCTCCTGAGCTTTCAGAGATAAACTCTGAAACCCTGTCAACGCACTCCTTGTGGACGTTTCACTACACTCCTTGCAAGAACTTCTCTCACTCAGGAAGAGAAACAATTGAAACTCATTCTCTCTCTCTCTCTCTTTCAGACTTCAAACATTCAACATGAACTCACACATTCAACACAACATTGGAACAAATGCATAAACAGAGAGAATAAAACAACTGTAAGCATACTATTCACCATGTATAAACATAAAACATCATAACACCATGAAATCTGATTCAAAGCTTCTTATATTAATTCAAGCTCCTGTACATGGGTCTTTCTCTACAACTCTCTGCTACAACTCTCTTTTTTTTTTTTTCTAATGATACAACCACTCCCGTGTTCAAAGGCGAGGGTGTCTATATCCATTTTCCCTCCTACACTTCTAAAACTGTCTAATCCATAATTCAAATCTACCTACTTTCATTAATTGGGCTTAAATGCCTTTTACACTGAAAGATGAGAGAAAATCACTCATGATCTGCTTACAACAACCAGATATAAATGCAAGTACGCTTCTAGCTATTACATTAATATACACTCTTTAATTTTTCAAAAACATTTCAAAACGTGTAAAATGTGTGTTGCACTCCTCCAGCTGTCTTCCACCTTCATGTTCTCTTGGTTGGTTGCTTACGATGCTCCTGCATCATAATCCCTCACTTGAAAATTTTCATGAACTCTTGTTCATGAGCTCTTGCACGGTGTGTCCATGCTTATGAATTTCTACTTCATATTCCCAACTAGCATCTTCAACTATATGTCCCTTCCATTTGATCAAGTATTCAAAATACTCCCTTCTCCTGGTATTTCTACTAATTCTCTTGTCAATTATGCTTTCCATCTGCGGCTTTTCAGCTATAGGCATTTGTTTTATCCATTGAACTTCTTTTTGTTCGTCTTCTGCTCCTGCTTCTTCATCTCTGTAAGGGTACAAATCCGCAACATTGAATATCGGTGAGATTCCAGTCCCATTGGGTAATTCAATCTCATATGTGTTTTCCCCAAATTTCTTTATGACTCTACACGGTCCAATCTTTTTCATCTTCAACTTGTTATACGTTCCCCTTGGGAACCTCTCCTTCCTCAAATGCGCAAGAATCAAATCACCAACTTCAAATTGAAGTTCTCACCTATGTTGATCTTCTCTACGCTTGAATTCTTGACTTGAACTCTGCAATCACTCCTTGATTTGGTTGTGAAGCTCCTTCATTGCTTCTGCAAAGTCCTCTGCACTAGCACTCCTGAATTCATTTTGTTCCGAATCTTTCAATTCAGAAAATCCCCTTGGTTGCATTCCATATATAATCTAGAATGGACTTTGCCCTGTGCTTCTGTTAAGCGAATCATTATAAGCAAATTCCGCCTGTGGAAAAGTGTGATCCCACTAACTGTGGTGTTCAGTCACTAAGCTCCTCAACAAATCTCCCAAGATCTTGTTCACGACTTTTGTCTGTCCATCCATCTGAGGATGATATGCTGAGCTAAAAGACAAACTTGTCCCCATCTTTTTCCACAAATTCCTCCAAAAATGTCCAACGAACTTGGTATCTCGATCAGAAACAATACTCTTTGGCAAGCCATGAAGTCTGACAACTTCTTTGAAAAACAGGTTCGCAATATGAGTTGCATCACTGGTTTTTTGGCATGGTATGAAATGTGCCATCTTTGAAAATTTTTCCACCACTATAAAGATTGAATCACATCCTCTTTGTTTCCTTTGCAGTCCCAATATGAAATCCATGCTCACTGCATCCCATGAACTTTTTGGTATGGGTAATGGTTGGTATAACCCCGTGTTCTCCCTTTTTCCTTTCGTATGCTGACAAATTCTACACCTGTCCACAAATTTCTTAACATATGTCCTCATTCCTGGCCAAAAATATGAGCCATTCAACTTTGAGAATGTTTTGTCATGACCAAAGTGTCCGACCAATCCTCCACTATGTTTTTCCTTCAGCAGATTCTCCCTCATGGAGAATTTTAGAATACATAGTTGATTGCCCCTGAATAATAATCCATCTTAGATCATATATTCGGTCCATTGGCTTCTGTCCCTGAGAAATGGATTCTCAGATGCCTCATACGTTTCCTTAAAATCTGGGTCATCCCTGTACATTTCTTTGAGGTTATCAAAACCCAAAGTTTTGACTCTGAATTCTTGCATAAGTAAACATTTCCTTCTCAAAGCATCAACAACATTGTTAGCAGTTCTAGAAATATGCTTAATCACAAAAGTAAAATTTTGCATGTATTCAACCCATTTAGCATGATTTTGGTTCAACTTTTCCTGTTGAGTCATGAATTTCAAAGCGTGATTATCGTTGTACAAAACAAACTCCTTAGGAACCAAATAGTGTCTCCATTTCTTCAATGCTTGTATGACTGCATAGAATTCTTTGTCATATGTTGAGTATTTGACCTTCGCTTCATTCAGTTTTTCACTGAAATATGTGACTGGCCTATCATCTTGGCTCAAGACCACTCCAATTTCAAACCCACTCGCATCACACCCGACCTGGAATGTTTTGCTAAAATTTGGCAAAACCAAAATTGGTTGCTCCGTGATCTTCTTCTTCAGTAGATTGAAACTTTTCTTTGCTTCCTCTATCTAGTGAAAAGATCTTTGTATTTTCTTCACTGTATCCATCATTGGTGCGCTAATCCCACTGAAATTTCGGATGAATTTTCTGTAGAAACTAGCCAAACCATGGAAGCTTCAAACTTCAAACACACCTTTTGGTGATGGCCAATTCTTAATCACATTCACTTTTTCCGGGTCCATTTTCAGCGCATTTGCAGAGATAACAAAACCCAAATAAATGAGTTATGTCCTCATAAATGATGATTTCTTCACGTTTAGCAGCAATTTCTCTTGTTGTAATCTCCTCATTACTACAACTAAATGTTTTAAGTGCTCTGCTTCTGTTTTGCTGAATATTAATATATCGTCAAGATATACAATGACGAATTTTCCTATGAAATCCTTCAAGACTTCATTCATCAATCTCATGAAAGTACTGGGTGCATTTGTTAAGCCAAATGGCATGACAAGCCATTCATACAGCCCTTCATTCATCTTGAATGATGTCTTCCATTCATCACCTTCCCTCATACGAATTTGATGATACCCGATTTTCAAATTGATCTTTGAAAAAAACTTGGCTTCACTCAATCAATCCATCAAATCATCCATCCTTGGTAATGGAAATCTGTATCTGATGGTAATCTTATTGATCTCCCTTGAGTCTGTACACATTCTCCATCCTCCATCTTTCTTTGGGATGAGCACTATTGGAACAGTGCATGGACTCAAGCTCTCTCAAATCAATCCTTTGTCCATTAAGTCCTGGACCTGTCTCTTAATTTCTTCATTTTCCTGCGGCGTCAACCTGTACGCTTCTTTGTTTGGTAAAATGACTCTAGTTATAATATCAATGCGATGGCTTATACTCCTGATCGGTGGAAACGAATAAGGTAGTTTTTCCACTACTATATCAGCGTACGCTTCCAACAACTTCTGGATTTCCTCTGGTAAATCATCCACTCTTGTACTGGTCAAAACAATTCTAGGCTTCCTGATCACAATAAATTGTGTGTCTTCCTTCTTCTTAACCTCATTAAGAAGTTCCTTCCCACTCATGAGAAGTACAATGTTTCTCACCTCTGTTTTCACTTCTTGGTTCTTAAGCGGCAACAACATGTGAGTCCTACCATTTTTCTCCAGGGTGTACATGTTATTTCTCCCATCATGAACCCCATTTTTGTCATATTGCCATGGTCTACCTAACAATAGATGACAAACATCCATGGGAATGACATCACATAATATTTCATCCTTATATCCTCCTATTTTAAATTCAACTAAACACTTTTTAGTGACATTTACCTAATGTCCTTTTTGTAGCCACAAAACTCTGTATGGGCTTGGATGTACAACAGTCTCCAGATCCATATTTTCTACCATCTCTGTAGAAACAATATTATCTATGCTACCGCTGTCCACTATAACCTTGCATACCCTGTCTTTGGTTTTGCAAGCAGTTTGAAATAGACTGTTTCTTTGGGCTGGGTTCTCTGCCTCCTTTTCTGGTGTTAAGAGAACTTTCCTCATCATTAAGGATCTTTCTCCCTCAACATCTTCTGCCTCAACATTTTTCCCTTGAGCTTCGGTAATGTGAGTTTCACAACCATATTTTTTCCTCTCTTGACACTCATAGGATTTATGTCCAATTTTTCCGCAGACAAAGCATTTCACTTCACCTCCTCTGCCTCTTCCTCTTCCTCTGGCTTGAGGAAAAGTGTTTCTATCAGCATACTGTCTTCCCTGTAAGCTTCCCCCTCTCTTAGGTTGATTTTGAGGTTTCTTCCCTTCTTCTTTAGATTTCTGAGTTTTGTCTTGAGCAATTATTTTGCGTCTATCTTGACTTCTACATCAGCCTCTTTGACCTTGCTTCTGGCTCAGATTCTCTTCATCTTTCAGAGCCACCTGATAAGCATCTTCTACAGTCTAAAGGGTCATCATGCTCATCTCATCTTGAATGTCATATTGCAGACCATTCATGTATCTGGAAACTTTTTTCATCATCGCTTTCCCTATTACCTTCTCTGATGTTTATCTTGTATAACTCTTCAATGTATTCTTTCACTGACATCAGCTTCTGTCTCAAATTCTACATCCTATGAAATAGAGTGATTTGATAATCCTTGGGTATAAATTTGGATTTCATCTTTGCAACCATTCTATTCCAGTTCTTGATTTTCTGCTTTCCTTTGCAGCGTCTGTCTGCTTGCAGTTCATCCCACCATAGTGCTACATGCCCTTTAATTCTGGAAACAACATGTTTGACCTTATTGTCTTCCTCAACATCCTCATAGTCAAATTATTTATTCAGAGATCTAATCCAGTCTAGAAGTTCTTCAACATCCAAGTTGCCTTCGTACACTGGAATGTCCATTTTTGATCTGGCACCTATCCTAGAAACAACCCTAAATAAGCATTCATCTGCAACATCTTTGACTATGAATTCTTCTCTTTTGTTTCCATCTTCATTTTCACATTCGACCTCACTGATATCCCCAGTGTCCACTGTGCACCTCTGTGTGTCTCCATGGCATCAATCCTGGCATGTAGTTCGCGCATTTCTCTTTCCAATGCTGGATCTGGCATCAGTCTGTCTCTTCTTCTCAACGACATGGTTGTAGAATGTTCCCCTTCTCTCTATTGCAAAAAGAAAAGACTTTTTCCGAGCTCTGATACCACAATTGGTGCAGACCCTTGAACCCTCGGGCCGAGATCCATGCAGGATCATTTTGAATCTGCCTCTTAAGTCTAATTGACTCTTTGGTTCCCTCACTGGGAATCCCACACACACAATGGTGTTTTCCACAGGTCCTTACGAGTGCGCCTGTGTGATCAAACACAAGGTATCACCCAAATCTCCTGACCAAAATAAATTCGCGCCCTTCACGAAATCAGGGTTTCGGGTTTCATGATATCACGATTCCTGTTGTCGAGTTTTCATCTTTTCAACCTGTCGAAACCCGAAATGCCGAAATGACAAAATCTTTGGCCGTATGCTCCCCCACAATTGTATCGCGTTTCATGACTTCGGGAATTCCAAAACAAATAACCCCGACCCCTTGTCTTCGAAAGTGTCGAAATACTGAACCCCAATGCATTCAACAAAGGCTGGCTCCCCAATAGGACTTTTCGCCTTTTCGGGGTTTTAGGCTTTGTGATTTCGCGAATCCTGACATGAGGCTTCTCAACTCTCCAACCCCTGAACCACGAAATGGTTAATGGAGATTGACTCTGCCTTTTTAACGAAAACACACCACCTGTCCATTCTAGCTTCCCAACTTTCGGGACTTGAACAAGCCTTCGATTGTCGTCCCTCTACCACTTCTAAACGCTGAATTCTGAAATGGCACCTTCCACAGGGTCAACGGCTAATAATCCTTCGTTCAATCCAATGACCCACATTGTTTTGGGCTTCTGGGTACCGAGAGTTCAAAACTCTCGATCCCAAAATACTGCCTCCTTTTCTTCCCGACATACAAAGTGCCGAAATCACAAAATTCAAGCCAATGTCCTGTCACGACTCGCAACTTTAGGATTTTTACTCCACTATGTCCCGACTCCTTGGTAACAGGACCTCCAAAATACCAAAATCTGAACTTTCGAATTTCCAAAAGTTCTGCTCCTTGCCTTCACACGCGATAATCCAGTTCACGCGTTGGGAGTTTGAGAAACCAAAGGTTTTGACTCGCACTCCGGACTTACAAACTTCAATTTTCTGAAATGATAATAACGACTCCACTATCATGATCAATGGTCCACGTTGAGTCTTACCTCCCGAAGGGTGTATTTATCCAACACTTAACCTCCTTGTAGCTTCGCTGAATCCCACGGTCCTCGCGACTTCGCGAGTTCTCCAAAGAGAATTTCAACCACTCGTTTCTTCCTTGAAGACTTCTATGAAATGAATCAGTGTTCCTTGTCTGAACATGGCTTTTGTAAAGCGACTTCGCTCCGTCTCCCTTTTAACACTTCAAAGGCACTAACCCTTCTGAGCTTTTACTTGCAAACTTGAGTCTCAAAAGGATTCCTGCACACACTCCTTGTGGCAATCTTTCAAATACTTCAAAGTATTTGATTATTTGACTCTGTTGACCTTCTGCAACAACAATATTTCTCTCTTCAACCTTAGTTGTTAAGTTCTAAGGCTTCAACTAGCCTACGAACACCTTGCATGGCTCTTGTGCTTCACTTATACTTTTGTTGGAATGAGAACAACGGTATCCCTCCTGAGCTTTCAAAGATAAACTCTGAAACCCTGTCAACGCACTCCTTGCAGATGTTTTACTGCACTCCTTACAGGAACTTCTCTCACTTAGGAAGATAAACAATTGAAACTCATTCTCTCTCTCTCTTTCAAACTTCAAACATTCAACATGAAATCAGACATTCAACACAACATTGGAACAAATGAATAAACAAAGAGAATAAAACAATTGTAAGCATACTATTCACCATGCATAAACATAAAAAATCATAACACCATGAAATCTGATTCAAAGTTTCTTATATTAATTCAAGCTCTTGTACATGGGTCTTTCTCTACAACTCTCTGCTACAACTCTCTCTCTCTTTTTTTTTTTTCTAATGATACAACCACTCCCATGTTCAAAGGCGAGGGTGTCTATATCCATTTTCCCTCCTATGCTTCTAAAACTATCTAATCCATAATTCAAATATACCTACTTTCATTAACTGGGATTAAATGCCTTTTACATTGATAGATGACAACAAATCACTCACGATCTGTTTACAACAACTAGATATAAATGCAAGTATGCTTCTAGCTATTACATTAATATCCGCTCTTTAATTTTTCAAAAACATCTCAAAACGTGTAAAATGTGTGTTGCGCTCCTCCAACTGTCTTCCGCCTTCATGTTCACTTGGCTGGCTGCTTACGATGCTCCTGCATCATTTCACCTCTTGATCCCGATAAAGGTCACAGATACAAAAAACTTATAAGAGAAGAAGACTGCACCTATGAGCTAGAGAACATCTATAAATTGACAACATGACAACAAGATTATATTAATCCTACAACATATGGAAATCTAAGTTGTCGAAGTGAAAGTGCATGCTTGTTAGATTCAAAAGAAGCATTGGAAAATTGGCAGAAACAAAATGTTTGAAGTCTCTACGCAAAGGTGTGCAATATTGACTAAGGAAGTTCACTGGATTGACACATAAATAAGTAATCTTCCTACATTTGATGGCTTGAATAATTTAGAGACATTTCTATTTGAATTTGAAGGAATTGTACCAGTACAACAGAGGTTGTTGGAACTATATGAAGCCTTGAAAGCAACTCCAGCTAGATGGTGGGGAACACACAAGAAGAACATCGTGGAGTGGGTATAATGTCGCACCTTGTTGACAATGCGCTTTTTAGATCAAGTTGAAGGTTGCAAAGTTCGATACATAGGTCAGAGTTGTTCTCAGGACCATGTGTAAAGCTGTGAGGAATCCTGGAGAAACATTCCTAAAGAACAATGGGTACATAAGTTCATTAACACCTTAGATACTACACCTATCAACTAGTATCTTCAAGAAGAACTACGCTTAGTCACTACATATTGGTATGGTACGACCCATAAATTTGTAACTACATTCCTATTTGAAAGTCAGTACCCCATAGTAGATCAGGCTTTACAAATTGTAAGACAGAAGGTCTTTGAGGAGACACCTAAGACACCTCTTGAACAAGAATAAGATGAATGGAATGCACCTCTTCAACGGTTACATGGTTGTTATAATATTAATGTTGATGAGGATGATGAGCCTAGGAATGTGAAAATTTCAGAAACTGAAGGACAAAGAGATATAGAAAGACCAAGGATTGAATTACCTTTAGTTGGGAAACCTATTAAAATTAAGAAGGTTAATATTGGAACAGAGCAAGCACCTAAGTTGGAAAATGTTGGAGACTATTGGGATGATGCTACTATTAGTAAGATTACAAAACTATTGCATGAGTATCATGACTTGTTTCTAACGAAGTTCACAGACATGAAGGGAATTAAAGGGCCCATGGGAGAAATGAAGATTCCTTTGAAAGAATATGCAAGGCCTATCAAGTAGAGGCCTTACAGATTGAATCCCAACTACAAGAAGAAGGTTAGGACTGAATTAGATAGAATGTTGAAAGTAGGAATCATAGAACTAGTTGAAGAATCTGAATGGATCAACCCTATGGTGGTCCAAGATAAGAAGACATCAGAAATCAAAATCTATGTAGATCTAAGGAAATTGAATGATGCATGTTTACATGATCAATTTCCTAGACCTTTTACTGATGAAGTTCTAGATAATGTAGGAGGACATGAAGTTTATTCATTCACAGATGGATTTTCAGGCTATCAACAGATCAAAATTGCTAAGAAGGACAGACATAAGACTACATTTGAAACAGAATGGGGTTATTTTTAGTACAGTGTGATGCCTTTTGGTTTGAATAATGCACCAACCATCTTTTCCAGGGTGGTGGTCAAAGAATTTAAGGAATATTTACATAAGTTTTTGGAGGCATACTTTGATGACTGAAGCGTTTTTAGTCTGTTGAAAGATCATATTGAATGTTTGAGATTAATTTTGGATAAGTGGAGGCAATGTCATATTTCCCTGAACTTGAAGAAGTGTATTTTATTTTCACCTTTTGGAGTGTTGTTAGGACACATTGTGTGTAAGAAGGGATTGTTGGTAGATCCTTCCAAGATTGCTATCATTGTTGATCTACCTCCTCCTACTTCGGTTAGACAGCTACACACTGCATTGGGACACACTGGCTACTACAGAAAGTTTATTAACGGTTACACATAAATAAAAACACCTATGGAGAAGCTATTAAATAAGGATAGTAAGTTTCAATGGACAAAGGAATTCCAACAGAGCTTCGACACATTAAAGAATAAAATGATCACTGAGCCTATTTTGGTTTTTCCAGATTGGAGTAAGGAATTCCATGTTCATGTTGATGCTTCATCCATTGCATTAGGAGCAGTTTTAACACAACTAGGTGCAAGAGATATTGAACACCCTATAGCCTTTTCTAGCAGGATGCTTTCTACATCTGAAATGAATTATACTACCATTGAAAGAGAAGGCTTAGCTATGGTATATGCACTGCATAAGTTTAGACACTACTTGTTGGGAGGGCATTTTAAGATGTTTACTAATCATTTTGCATTGAAGTACTTAGTCAACAAGACAATGTTGGGGGGAAGAATATGAATATGGCTATTATTATTCTAGGAGTATGACTTTGAGATTGTGGTCAAGCCAGGAAGAATGAATAAGGGACCTGACCAGTTATCTAGGTTAGAACATGGAGAGGAACCTACCAGTTTGGATGATACACTACTAGATGCATAGTTGTTGGCCATCAGGAAAATAGATGATCACTTCACCGAGATAGTCCAGTTCATGTCCACAAGAATGGCACCTTGCGAGAATACAATTATTCAGAAGAAACAGTTGGTAGTTCATGCTGTGTATTTTCAACTTATAGCTAGACAGTTATATAAGATCGGACCAGATGATATCTTAATAAGATGTGTTATGGAGTCAAAAAGACCATTGATTATTGCATAAGCAAATGAAGGCATCACAAGAGGAAATTATGAGAGGAAATAAACAACACAGAAGGTTCTCAGAGCTGGCCTCTGGTGGCCCACTTTACATAAGGATGCTAAGTAATACTACATAGCATGCAATGTATGTCAAAGAGTAGGGAATCCTTCTTGAAGGGATGAGATTCCTCTATCACCTCAGTTAATCTTACAAGCATTTGAGAAATGGGATATTGACTTTGTGGGACCTATCAACCCACTAGGAAAGTGCACATGAGCTCGATATATCATCACTGCTACAAAGTATTTGACCAGATGGGAAAATCAAGAGTAGTTAAAGACTGTAGTGCAGCTACAACTGCGTGGTTCATATTTGATGATATCATAACCATATTTGGATGCCCAAATATCCTTATGAGTGATCAAGGCACACACTTCATTAACAAAACTATTGAAGCCTTGAATTAGGAGTTCGAAGTTCACCATCAGAAGAGCACACCATATCACCCACAGGCGAATGATATAGTCGAAGCTTTCAATAAGATTTTGGAGACAACATTGACTGAGATTTGTAGTGTTAACATAGATGATTGGGATTTGAGACTTCCAGCAGTGTTATGGGATTATCAAAATACTTGCAAAAAGTTAACAATGCAAACTCCCTTCAAGTTAGTTTATGGTCAGGATGCAGTGGTACCTATGGAATATTTGGTTCCTAGTTTAAGAATTGTAGAATTTATAGATATGGATGACACCAACGCTATTCAAGACAGGATCACACAGTTGATGGAACTAGAGGAAGACAGGTTCATTGCAAGATTTCATTAGAAGGTGCAAAAAGAACGAGAAAAGGCTTACCATGATAGAAAAATCAAGAAGAAAGCATTTAAACAAGGAGATTTGGTACTTTTATATGAAAACAAGTTCATAAAGTATCCAGGAAAGTTCAGGACACATTGGCTTGGGCCATTCGAGGTTGTCTATGTTACAGAAGGTGGAGCTTCACAGTTGAAGACTCTTAATGGAGAATGGAAGGATGGTTTAGTAAATGGGAGCCTGTTGAAGCTGTATTGTGAAAGCCAACTACCTTGCAACTCTCAGTAAAAGAAAAGGAAGAAGGGTCTAGGTACTAGGTGTAGTTGAAATTGGGTACCAGACACAAAAAAGACAGTCTGCACATGATATGGAGGGATAGAGCAGAAAGCACATGCTGCTCTGTACAATCTACAGTCGAAGTAATACATAAGGCTCAACCCTGCAGTGACTCGGGATGAGTCACATGTGAGTGTTGGGGGCCTGTTGTCCCTTAGTCATGTATTAAGGAAGAAAACAAAGATTAAGGAATAATAAATAAAAATTATGAAGTGTGTGAAAGGCACACAAACCGAGGAAGGGTCAAAGTGGTTAAAGACGCATAAAATAAGGAACGAAGTAAAGGAAAGCAATCCATTGAATGAGAAGATCAAGGAAGACAAAGAAAAAAATAAGATAGATCATGGACAAGTCAACAAGAGGAATAAGACACTAATGGGTGCTTTGGAGCACCTCATGGAGAAGAAGGAAGAGCAGATCGATGAAGTCCTTAAAATGCGGGTTATGTGGACCTAGGGTTTTCGCACTTGGACTTCGGTCCATGGTTTTCTAAGAGTCATGGAATGTATAAATAGAGGTCTAGAAGAGTTGAGATGAGGAGGTGAGAGTGGTGTTGGGATGTATAAGTTTTATGTTTTAGGTAAGGCTTGTATTTTTGGTTCTTCAGTTGGGTGTGAAGATCGACTCTGCAGCTAGGTGTGCAGTGATAGGAAATAAAGAGGAAGGAGAGAAACAAATATGCATATGAGTGCACAGATATAACTGTATATCTTCATCTATTCTATCAATAAACATAGTTTTTTGGACGTATCCCCAGGGAGAGGGTGAACCACATAAAATATTGTTGTTCCATGTGGTTGATGCTTTATTATTTACTACCTTTTACACTGTTATTGCACTATTATTTTTCATGTCGAAGTTAAGCATAATAATGTTAAGAATCTCTGGGATATTTTGCGTTGTTGTTTTGGAATCATCTTGCATTTCCTCTAGTTGTAGACACTTGTGTCCTGCAATCCCCCTATTTCTACTTCAGGTGAGACTTCATTTGTTTTGCAGGTGTTATTGTAAGGACCAATAGTTAGGGTTTGTTGGTGCGTTGTTAGAGTTGAACCCTGGGTATGCCCCTGTGCAAACAATTATTCTTCTTAGAGTACATCACTGAATTATTTGAAATACTGATGGTGCTTGTGTTGTCACAAAGTATTGAAATGGGCTCATCATACTTGCATATATTGCAAAGCTTTTTTATCCAAAGAACCTAAGTACAACATGTCATTGTTGCAATGCATTCTTCCTCTGTTGTGGACAAATATACTGATGATTTTTTCTTAATTAACCATGATACCAGACACTCACCCAAGTAGAAGATTGTTCCACTTGTACTTCTTCAATCATCAATGCAACCTTCCCAATATGAATCTATGTAGGAAACAAGAGATATATCCATCCCTTTTAAATACCATAAAATAAAATCTTTTGTACCTTTGAGATATCTAAATATTCTCTTTACTGCCAAAACATGTGATTCCTTTGGTGCTTCCTGAAACCTTGCAACCTATACAACTTCCTGCGTCACGTCCAGTCTAGAATTTTCCACATAAAGTAAGCTACCAATCATCGATCTGTACTATCTTTGATATGCATCCTTGGAATCATCATCCTTACTTAACTTACAACTTGTCTACATAGAAGTATTGAGTGGTTTGCAATCTGTCATTCCAAAATTCTTCAACATTTCTCTGATATACTTTTTTTGAGATATGAAGATACCTTTATTACTCTAACATATTTGTAATCCCAAAAAGAAAGGTTAACTTACCAAGCAAGGACATCTCAAACTCATGTTGCATGTCTTTGGAAAACTTATGGCTCATCCTGTCATTGTCACTTACGAATATAATATCATCTACATAGAATTCAATGATCAGTCTACTATCTCGATCGACCTTTATGTAGAGATTTCTATCTGCATTTCCTTTCTTGAATCCTTGTTGTTGTAGATACATGTCTAGTCTAGAGTGTTAAATTTTTGAGTAGAAATATAAGATATTCCTATTGTATTTTAATTATTCATGTCGGCCTTATTGCACCATTATAAAGTGTTGAATGAAATTTATAAATTGTATTTTGTAAGTTCGACCATATTGTTCCCTAAAAAAGTGTTAGGTCGACCTAGACCTAATTTAAGGATGGCCAACTAGTATTTATAAGAGAGGCTAGTGCCTTATTTGGAATAACACACAACACAAGCTCTCTAGTGCAAGAGAAAAGTGCACAATTATTAGAGGGAGACACTACTGCAACAAGGAGAAGTTATCGTGGAGGATCTTGGTCTATCTCTTAAGTTTATCTTGGTTATGTGGTGCACTACTCTACCCTAGTCAAGGGTTTGAGAAGGATATTTTGCTTCTTCGGTTCTCTCTTGGAGAGAGGCATTGTTCTTGGTTGTTGAATCTATATTGAGGAAGTTTTGATGGGTTTTCCCAAGGTAAATATTGCATATTTTGTGGATGTTATTCTTTTAGTGATCCTTTATATGAAGTTATCATAATAATTGTTTAAAATTTTATGAACACTATTCTAATTAACTACTTAAGATGAAAATTCAACATGGTATCAGAGCAGACCTTAAAGAAGGAATTTTCACAGCACAAAGGATCTTGCTAAGAAAAAAATGGCATAGGAAGACTCTCTTAACTCTAGCGCACCTTCTCCCTAGAGCATTTTTTAGTTTGGACAAGTTTCAGAAATTAGGGTTTTTGCATACTAGGGTTTCTACATAAACCCTAGAAGGTGATTTAATCCAACTTACTAAAGGAAATTGGGAAAGTAATACCATATAGGAGCTCACCTTAGGAGGGCACATCTATTCCCTGGATCAAAATTCCAAAATTCGAAGTTTGAAAAATTAGGGTTTCCTCATAAACCCTAAGTCAAGACATCAAGGCAACTGCAGAATCAACCTAGAGAAGAATTTCATCTTGGCATAGCACATTCTCTGGTAAGTCAAAAATCCTTCTTTGAAAATTTATTTCTTATGGTATCTTTGTCACAGGGCAAGATGACTACTAGAACTAATCTTGATGAGAACTTGAGGGTGTTGATAACTTCTGAGCATGGAAGTACAGAGTGATGCTCATTCTAGAACAACATGACCTAGAAGGATTTGTTAAGGAGGAAGTTCAATATCTATAGGGATATGAGGCCAAGGAAAAACACAATAAGATCTTGGTCAGGGTGAATAGAATCATTGCAGATTCTATCAAGGATCACCTGATCCCGCACATCTCATATTTGACAACTCCCAAGTAGATGTTTGATGTCGTATCCATATTGTATGAAGGCAAGAACATCAATCAGAATATGACCTTGAGAACACAACTGAAGAGTGTGAATATGAATAACTTTGAAGATATTCAGTCATACTTCATAAGGGTATCGTAGATTAAAAGCAACTTGAAGCCATTGGAGACAAATTAGAAGAAGAAGAAATCATAATCACCACCTTGAATGGTCTCCCAAGATAATGGGAATATTTCATTCAAGGAATATGTTCTAGAAGGAAGCTTTCAAATTTTAGTATGCTATGGGAGGATTGTACTTAGGACGAAACAAGGATGGAAGCATGAGAAGAAAAACTATCTGATGATGATCAAGCCTTAGAAACACATGAAGGAAAAGGAAAAATAAAGAACGAGGATCATTCCCATTCCCAAAAGAAGTCATAAAAATCACACAAGGGCCAAAAGGACTACTCAAATATCAGATGCTTCATTTGTCAGAAGATGGGGCACATTGTAATATTTTTTCCCAACTCAACAGATAAGGTCAAAAAAGGAAAGTATAAGAGACATCATGCTCATGCTACAAAAGATGATGAACCTGATCAGAAGAGAGCTAAAGAAGATGAGTCAAGTGAAGAGTATGTTTTGATTTTATCTCTTATCGAAATAATCACCCATGGAAGTGACACATGTCTCATTGATAGTGGTAGCTCCAAACACATGACCAGATATAAGAACTCATTCTCAAATTTGATCTAGAAGGATTCATCTCATAAGGTGAAACTAGGCGATGATTACCAGTACCCCATAAAAGGAGTAGGAGAAGCAACCTATAGATTGTATTCCAAAAAACCCATGAAAATGAAGGATGTGATATATGTTCCTGGATTGAAGAAGAACCTCCTTTCCATGTCAGCATTAGATGAGAAAGGATTCAGAGTCACTTTTGTAGATAGTGAAGCAAGGATGATTTTAAGGATGGAAATTTATTTTAAAATGTAGAAACCTTGGTGAATCTTACTAATCCTTCATATGCCAACTATAAAATGTTTGGCAATATTTTTGTAAAAATATTCAAATTTATAAGCATTTGATATAGTTTGTATAAAATTTTGGCAATTTTTAAGGTAAAATAATTTTATCCTATAGAATTTGGGCGAATCGTTTTTAGAATAGTGAATCTTTTTTTGGGAAAACCCTTGGAAAATTAGCCCATGAGCTAAATTTAGCCCCTAAAATCATCTCTTCAGTGAAGTACTTATGTGGTCAAAAGGAAAAACCATTGATGATGCAGTAGTGATTGGTTTCCAAGAGGGAGCCTTGTACAAATTGAAGGGACACTCATATTCAACACTTTTACATAACACATTGATTTCATGTGAACTATAGCATATGATATTCTCTCATCTACACTACAAGGCATTACCGATCATAAGAAAGATGGTGACATGTTTACTAGAGATTCAAGTAAACCATGAAGGAATATGCAAGGGATGCACACAAGGAAATAATGTGAAGAACCCATTTCCAATAAACAACAACAAAGCAAAGGGAGCACAAGACATAGTACATTCATATGTATGTGGACCAATGACAACAAACTCATTATTAAAGTATGTATATCATGTCTCATTCATTGATTATTACTCACATAAAACCTCGATTTATTTCTTGAAAAATAAAGTGATGTATTTAAAAAATTCAAAGAATTCAAAGCTCTTGTAGAAAATCTCTCTGAAATAAAAATAAAGGCTTTGAGTTTAGAAAATGGAGGAGAATTCACATCCGATGAATTCAATACATTCTACAAGGAAGTTGGGATTAAGAGGGAGCTCTCTACTCTCTACAATCCTCAGTAAAATGGTGTGGCAGAGATAAAGAACATATCAACGATGGAAGCAATGAAATCCATGATTCATGATCAAGACTTACCGATGCATTTATGGGAAAAAGAAGCTAGGAATGTTTTATATGTGTAGAACATAAGTCCCGACCAAGTAATTGGGAATAAGACACTAGAAGAGATGTTTACAGGTGAACATAAAGAGGTCATCCATCTAATAATATTTGGTTTTACAGTATATGTAGATTTCCCTAAGGACAAGAGATCCAAGTTGGACCCTTTAGGAAAGAAGGGTATCTTTTTCGGATACAATGCAATATTCAAGGCATACAGAGTGTACATCCCTGATCATTGACATATTGAGACTAGTAGATATGTTACCTTCAATGAGGATGCAACCTTTAATATATCGATATAGAACCATACATATAAGGTTCATGATGAGGAACATGTAGCTCCTAGTGTTGCAGATACAAATGAAGGAACTAATGTAGTACCAGAAGAACATGTTCCAGAAGAACATCATGATGTGGTAGGACCACAAATAACTATAGAGACAACTACAAAGAAAATAATACCATCTTGGGATCGTGAACTCATTCAGGATGCAGAGAAGTTTGGATCCCCAGATGGATATTTCAGAGAAAGTAAGAAACCATGACCATATTCCAACTATGTAGCACTATTGAGCGAAATAATCGATGCATAACCTAATTGTTATGAATAGGTTGCAGGGAAGAAAGAATGGAAGGATTCCATGATTGAAGAGTACCATTAAATCATAAAGAATGATGTCTGGGATGTGGTCCCAAGATTAAAAGAGAAGACAATTGTTAGTTCCAAGTGGATCTACAAGATAAATCATGCAGCAGATGGCGGCATAGAGAAGTACAAGGCAAGGTTTGTGGCATGAGGTTTCTCCCAGAAACAAGGGATATATTATGAGGAGACATTTTCTCCTGTGGTGAGATACACTTTGATTATGACCATTCTTGAGATAGCTGTAGTGATGAAATGGAAGGTACACCATATGGACATGAAGATAGTTTTCATGAATGGTGTGATATAAGAGGAAGTGTATGTGGAGAAGGCAAAAGGATTCAAGACACATGATAGGAAGACACATGTGTTCAGTTTGAAGAAATACTTGTATGGGTTGAAGAAAGAACCTAGAGCATGGTATGGTCAAATTGGTAGTTTCCTAATGAGCTTGGGTTTCACCAAGATTACAACAGATTCCAAACTTTACTTCAAGGTTATGGATGGTGAACCTAGGATATTTCTAATGTAAGTGGATGATCTGTTTCTAATAGGAAACGAGAAGATCATCGCTGAGAGTAAGAGGAAACTCACTACAGAATTCAAGATGAAGGACCTGGGCATGATGCATGACTTCTTAGGTTTGGAGGTATGGTAGAGACAGGATGGGATTTTCCTTAACCAAGGAAAATATGGAGTGGAGATCTTGAAGAGGTTTGGGATTTTGGAATATAAGGCCATATCTACACCAATGGTGGTGAACTTGAAGTTGTTTTGTGATACAACTTCAGAGACAATGGATGCCACTATATATAGGTAGATGATTGGTTCATTGATGTACTTGAAAAACATGAGGCTAGACATATGTTTTATGGTGAAAATATTGAGTCAGTACATGGTTGAGCCTAGACATGTTCACCTGATTGGGATAAAACATGTGATGAGGTACCTAAAGGGTAAAATTTATTGCGGACTCAGATATATATCATATCGTGAGATAAGATTGTAGGGATACATAGATTCAGATTGGGAAGGAAGTGGCATAGATCAGAAGAGTATATCTAGATGTTTCTTTAGTTTGGGATCAACTGTGATCTCATGGATCAGTAGGAATAAGACTTGTGTTGCGCTCAATTATGCAGAGGTAGAGTATGTAGCAATGTGTTCAGCTTGCGGTGAAGCAGTGTGGCTTCATAAGTTGATTACATGATTGTTTGATATCGATTTGGAGGTGACCTATATCCTTTGTGACAACCAAAGTTTCATAAAGTTGTCAAAAAACCCAGTTTGTCATAACAGGTCTAAGAATATCGAGATCAAGTACCATTTTATTCGAGAAATGGTACATAAGGGAGAAGTGAATCTCCAACATGTCCCTATCGATTGAAAGGTATAAGATGTGTTGAATAAGCCTCTCTCTAGATTTAATTTAGATTACTTCAGAGATAATATTGGTGTGGTCTAGAAGGAATTTCCCTCATGAGAGGTAGTGATGTGTTATAAACGCGACTCCAGGTGTAACATAGTGTGGTGCAGTAACAATAGGTTCATGTTTGAGAAATGAATATGGCACCAATCATCCTGACCTCTCACAAGGTCAGTAGACACAGATCCTTGAGGGAGGGTGTGTGTTCCCAGCTTCAGGAATTGTAAATCATGCATCCTTTGGGGAGGGTGTATTTCTTCGATAGTTGGAGGGTCAACCTGTGTGTTTGGAGGATGAATAGCTTGGGGATAATGGTCAAACTTTGGGTCATATGATTCCTAGCATGGGGCTATATGGGTAGTGTGTGTGTGCTACATCACCTAACCCTTGTGGTTATATCCATGATATATGTGGGGCCATAGGATTGGTGTGCCAACCAAGGGACTATCCCTGGGCTAGTGACCAGACTTTGGGTCATATAGTTCCTAGTGAAATATATATGCCCAACATTGTGTGAGCTGGAAGGAATCCCCACCATGACTGTTGATCCCACTGATGAGATGCTAGTAATGTACTGGATACAAGCTATACATTTTGAAAAATTTCAATGACATATAGATTTGTGAAAAGACAACAAGATAATGATCAAGTGTGAAGAAGTAGAAGCAATTATCATGATCATGTCGATAAGAATACCTTCCTCACTAAGAGGGAGTGTTAATTTTTTTAGTAGCATCATAAGATATTCCTATTGTATTGTAATTATTCATGTAGGCCCTATTGCACCATTATAAAGTGTTAAATGTAATTTATAAATTGTATTTTGTAAGGTTGTCCCTATTGTTCCCTAACAAAGTGTCAGGTCAACCTAGACCTAATTTTAGGATGGCCAACTAGTATTTATAAGAGAGGCTAGTGCCTCATTTGGAATAAAACACAACACAAGCTCTCTAGTGCAAGTGATAAGTACACAATTCTTAGAGGGAGATGCTACTGCAACAAAGATAAGTTTTCATGGAGGATTTTTTCTATCTCTTGAGTTTATCTTGGTTATGTGTTTCACTACTCTGCCCTAGTCAATGGTTTGAGAAGGATATTTCGTCAGTTCTCTCTTGGAGAAAATCATTGTTCTTGGTTGTAGAATCTATATTGAGGAAGTTTTTTTGGGTTTTTCCCTTAGAGGGTTTTCCTATGGTAAATCTTGTATATGTCATGGATTTCATTCTTTCAATGATCCTTTATATGAATTTATCATAATAATTGTTTAAAATTTTAAGAAAAATACTCTAGTTAATTGCTTGAGACATAAATTCAACACATAGTACCATTCTCTGGGGGATTTGAGACCATATAAATCCTTATTCAACCTGCAAACACAAATTTTCTTCTCTAACAATTGAAATCTTTCTGGATGTTCAATGCACATTTCTTCCTCCAGATCTCCATTTAGGAATGTTTATTTCACATCCACTTGATACACTTTAATATTCTTGGAGAAAGCATAATTTATTATTAGTCTTATTGGTTCCATCCTTACAATTGGGGAAAACTTATCTTCAAAGTATATACCTTCAACTTGAGAGTATCCTTTACATACCAATATTGCTTTGTTCCTAGTAACCTATCCATCCTCATTCAATTTGTTCCTGAAGACCCACTTTGCACCAATTACATTCTTGTTATTTGGCCTTGGAACCAATTCCAAAGTGTCATTCTTTTCTATCTGGTCTAACTCTTCATTCATAGATTTGATCCAAAATTCATCTTTACTGCTTTATTAAAAAATACTCGGCTCAATAGTAGATAGTAGTTCTAGATGTTGTTGTTCTGGTGAGCATATTTTTCTTCTGGATTCAACTCCTGCATCTTTATTTCCAATAATTTGTTATGATGGATGATTTTTCTGTATTCTTTTGCTGGGTGTATTTGGAGGTACTTTAAGATCTTGTTTTTATTGCTCTGCTTCTGGATTCTCTTCTTCTTCATCTACTTCTTCTTCTTTCACATCTTCTTCATGATCCCGTTCCACCAAATCTTTGTTATTGTATTTTATCTTTTGTCCATTTGTCTCATCAATCAACAGATTGATTATTTCTACTATTCTATTGAGTATTATATTGAAGCATTTGTATGTTTTCCTTTTTCTTGAGTACCCAACCATTATGCCTTTATCAACTCGAGAATCAAAATTTTCAATTCTACCATCTTCTCTTTTGATGTAGAATTTTCTTTCGAATACTCTGAAGTGCTTCACATTTTCTGGTATTCCTTTCCATAAATCGTATGGATTCTTATCACTATTATTTATTAGCATCCCTATGTTCGGAATGTTAAATGTTGTATGCACTTCTTGTATCCAAAAGAAATTTGTCAACTTGGAATCCATTAACATGGTTCTGGCCATTTCCTGTATTGTTATGTTGTTTCTTTCAATAACTTCATTTTGCTAAGGTGTCCTAGCTACTAAGAATTTCCTCTTTATCCCATGATCACTTCATAATTCCATAAACTCCTTTGATCTAAATCCTCCTCCATTTTCTGATCTCAAACACTTGATTTTAAACTTAATCTCAATATCAACCATCTCTTTTGTGTATTGAAGTTTTCATATGGCTCTGACTTCTTATTTAGAAATCAAACTGTATTAATTCTTACGTAGTCATTAACTAGTAGCATGAAGTACTATTATTTTTAGTCCTTTTGTTCTTGTCAGTCCAACTAGATCAGTATGTACAATTTCCATTGGTTTTTTTGTGTAGTATTTCTTTGACTTGAACTTTGTCTTGGTCTGTTTTCCCTGTAGACAATGCTTGCATAGAATGTTTGTTGACTTTGAGATCTTGGTAATTTATCTTACTACTTCCTTTGTGATAAATTTGAAAACATTATAAAAATTTCTGTAACCCATTCTTCTGTTCTAGAGCCAAATTTCATCGTTCTTTCCTAAGAAAAATATTTCCTTTCCTATTTCATTTAGAACATATATTTTTCTTGGATTTCTTACAACTGTAGCTACCAACTTGCCTGATTCTTCTTTCCTTATTTCACACTTCTTTGAATCAAACACAAGTATGTGTCCTTGACCACACATTTGCATTACACTTAAGAGATTGTGTTTCATGTCTTCGACCAATAAAACAATTTGTACTGTGGCATCCTTACTTCTGAGCTTGATTGTACCCTTTCCAATTATCTTGGTTGAGTTGTCATTCCAAATGAAACTGATCCATCTCTTTCCTTCTTCAATGTTAGAAACCTATCTTTATCACCTGTCATGTTCTTTGAGAAACCACTACCAACATACCATCCACGTTTCTTGTGTTGAGATTGTAGAGAAATATTGCATTCTTCAATGTTGAATTGATCCTGCTTTCTTATCATATCCTTTGTGATTTCTGCTTATGACTGTTGATATTATGCTTTGATTCCCTTGGAGGAACAATGAGTATGGAATCTCTAGATATATGTCCAAAGTTGTTTCACTTGTACCATTCTACCTCATCACTTAATGATCCAAATATGTTGTAGCTTTTATTATGTTCTTCATGAGATATTCTTGGATAACTATTTCTTCTATAACCTTCATCATTGATTTTGTTCTTGGTATTGGCTCTAGAATTCACAACTTTTTGCCCAAAATTATAACATTAATAACATGAACCAAAAAAAATAGTTTGATACTTGGGAGTGGAATATCTTCTAAATGGTGCTGCTCTCCTGAATCCTCCTTCTTGAGGTATTTATATAACTGTTTGTTTCTACAACTGACTTCTAAATCTTCTAGGTGGTGAAATTTCTTTGTAATATTCCTCTTGATTTTTCTTGTCTTCTTCTTTAGAGGGAACTCTGATGGATTCTGCATAGCTTCTTGGTTTTTTTATTTCTTTGTCAATTTGGAGACTGAACCTTTCTCTGTCTGTGTTTGACTGTATCCCAACCCATATCTTTCATAGTAAGTTCTTTGAATGCTAATGATATTATCCAATATCCTCATGTTGTTTTGTTGCATGTCCTTCTTTTGAAGATATTTTCTTAGAGTGACTATCTTGTCTTCCAAGCCTTCAATGGTCCTGTCTCTTTATTCTAATTGTCCTCTGATTCCTTCTTTAATTTTATTATCTTCTTCTACCTAGATTTTTATCTTCGTGATTTTCAGCTCGACCTCTTTGGAGTTGAAGTTTTGAGATTCTTCTCTCTTATTTAAATGTTCCTAGAGTGAATTTTTTGTCTTCTTTTCCCTTTTAATAACTTCTATGAAATTCATCAACTCTTCTTTGTATTCTACTTCTTCCTCTTCATATTATTCTTCGGAGCCTTCTTCATCAGAGTTTTCTACTTCCATGAATAGTACCCTTTATGTATCACTATTATTGACTTTATATTCATCTGGAGAGGAACTGTCTTCCTTTGTGCAAAGGATTTCTTGAAAAAAATATTTTTGTTTTTTCTACCTTTTTGGATTTCATTTTTATTTTTAGGATCATCTTCTTCTTCATTTCTTTTGTTTTTGTTACAAAGACATTTATTAGAAAAATGACCAACACCATCACAATTAAATAAAATCAATGGAAACATACCTTTGTAATTTTCAGTTCCCTTCTTCATCTTTTTGACGAAGTTAGCCACCTCTTCATCTTTCTCTGAATCATCACTGCAACTACAATATGAATTTGGTTTTTTCTTTCTCTTTTTCTTTGTCTTCTTGGATGATGTGAATTTTTCTTCCTTTGTAACTAGATTCTCCTATTATATTCTCATTTCATAATTTTTGAGTATCCCATGTAGCTCATCCATGCTTAATGTATTTAAATCTGATCTTTATTCTAGGGGTGAAATCTCAACACATTTTGACCAGTGACTGGTTCCTTCATTTCTTCCCTCAAAGCTTTAATGGCATTGATTGTCTCATCAACCCATAGAAATTAGGAGGAACGTTTTTCATCTTCCTTCATATTCAATTTTTCAAACATGGCTCTAAAGGTTTGAATTTTGGCTCCCTTAACCTTGGCATCTCCTTCATATATATTCTTCAGTTTGTCCCATATTTATTTTGTGGAATCACAATGTACAACTTTGATGTATATTGATTCATTCAAACCATTCAAGATAAAAGTTTTGGCTCTAGCATCATTATCTTTGTTGGCACAGGGGCAGACACAGGGTTCAACGCTACAACAATGCACCAACAAAACCCTAACTAACGACCCTTTCGGTAACACCTGTGAAGAAGATGAAGTCTCGCCCGAGGTAGAGGTAGGGGTGGTTGCAGGACTCAGATGTATGCAACCTTAGCTGGGACACAGATCTATGATTCTAACACTTAACAAAGAACTGAGCAATTAACATTCATCAATATCTAGTCTTAGTTACAACACAGTTAAACCCTAATTATAGAGTATCACAATACATATTCATATCTAAGGTACTTAAGCACTAAGCATATGTACATAAGTTAGATCTAACATCCATCCATATTATTAAGCATTAAGCATCAACAGATCATTCATCTATATTAAAGCACTAAGCAAGTAAACACAAAACACATCAATACATCACACAAAGAATAGAAACATAGCGTGTACATGGTTCACCCCCACCCTGGGGCTACATCCACCAACTCTTCTCTTATTTATTATATTTGGTCAAGCTTCTTACAAGCACTTAGCATCCAAGTTCTACTCTGCAGAAGACAGGAGATCTGCGTGCACTCCACCAAATCCTCCTTCTTCTTGCTAGGATACAAAACCAATCCTTCACACAGTCTCTTATAGTTACTTGCACTAGCCTTGCAAGCCTCACATAGTATGCACAAAACACTTACAACTCGTGATCACATAGATCCAACTCTAGCACTTAGCACACCGACCTACTAGGTCTCTTTCGGTCTCTTTCTTTCATTTCCTAGGTACTTATTTATACATTATCAAATAGGCCTAAACATGGGTAAACCCATGGTTCGACATCCCATACCCATTACATAATCCTAAATCCCAAAAAGGGCCCTAAAAGGGGCCGAGATCCCACGATATCTGCTTCATCTTGTGATCCACCTTCGACAGCCTGTCAAAGTCCCAAAATTAGGACAAACATTACCAAGGATCCTCAAAACTTGGTCAAGGGACAACAATCTTCAATTTTCTTTCCATCCTTATCTCTCGAGGGATTGGTTGGTTATTTGTATCCATCTACTACTGCTCGCCAAACATCGAATCCATGTGCTTGCACATATGTTTTCATATGTCTTCTCCAAAATTCATAGTTCTAACTGTCAAACTATGGAACCACAATCTTAGCGTAGTCCATGATCTCCTTCCATCGGTTATACTAATTTCTGAAGGACCTGCTTTGATACCAATTTTTGGATTACTGAGAGGGGGGTGAATCAATAATGAGGATTTTTCTTCTTTTAACCATCGTTTATTCTTCAACAATATTTAGCAGTTTATCTTTAACATTAAATACATCATCAATATTATAATCATAAACAACATCACATGACAATAGATACACAATACACCAATATTTACGTGAAAACCTAAATGGGATAAAACCATAGAATGATTTTCTTATATATTTATCAAAAGAAAATATTCATTGGAAGCGCCAACTTCTGATTCTCCAACTACAATTGGAAGGAGGCTCCAACCCCCTATTCTCGGGCTCCAACTTGAAGGAAGATACAAATACTTGATTATATGGATCCAACTAGAAGGTGGCTACAATCCCCTAGGTTCTCTGGATACAACTGAAAGGTGGCTACAACCACCTTTCCTTACCCTGTCATGCCTCCTTGAAATATAAATGTAGACCAACTGTCACAGACTTTGCCACTTTCATTTCCAAAAATTGTGTCACATGTATGTCATTGTCACAACTATGTCACTTTCATTGTCTCTGTCACTATCACAACTTTGTCACTGTCATTGTCTTCATCAATTTTGCAACTCTATCACTAGCACTGTCATTGTCTCTATCACTATCTCATCAAACTCTATCTGATCGTCAACCAACTAACCTGTGCCATGCCATGCATCAAGTGTATACCAATATACATACTATCTCATGCATCAATAATGAACCAAAATATACATCAACAATGGATAGTGAATCATGAACTAGAGCATCAACCATACACCATATCATCAACCACATGTAGATCTGTACCATGTCATCAATGAAGCATCTCAAAGAACATGTGCATTCCCCTCATGAATACATAAACATACAACATGGATATCCCTCAACCATATACAATTGTCTCAAATATAAGAACTATAAGAACCATGCCATGTGTTGAAAGAGATATAAGAGTGCTCCTCACTCAACCAAGAAACCAAGATATACCATATCCAAATACCAAACCAACCATACCAAGTATGTCTCAAGAATATACCATATCATGAAAATATGTAAGAATCAAAACAAGTATATAACCATGCTAATACCTTTGAATCTAACTTGAAACAATAATATTTTGACTTGTAGACTTCTTTCAGGCCTTTAGGGACCTGGTACCAACATCTACTCAAACCTTCATTAGCTTTTCACAAATATGTGACCTTCTCTTCTACAACCT
>ML787256.1:123082-140620 GCA_009831015.1 Picea engelmannii
GAAGGGGATATAAAGAACTTTTGGAGAAGAATTGTATGGATACTTTGTGAAGAATTTTGTTAACAACTCAAAGCATTCCTGCTCTTGATGTATTACTGGTATTTATGAAATAAATATGGTTTTGCTTTCAGTCCATTAAAGTTTCCTTTAGGCTCTTTGTGATTCTTGGGTAGGGCCCATCCATTGGGCTCAAGGAGCTTGTTACAATTTTTGTATTTTTCATGCATGTTAGATAGTATTTTATTCTATTTTCAAGTTTAATATAGCCTTTCATGATTAATCCTATCTTTTGTTAAGATTATCACTAACTAGCTAGTCATAACATGCATCATGTAGAAATGTTCAATATCCTTTTGGAGCACTCTTAGGTGCCTCCCAAGGCCAAGAACCTCATATTCACTCCATTTATTTATAGTCTAGCTTTGTTCATGATTTTAAAGATTCACTCTACCTTTTTCAACCTCATTTTTCTTCCTATAGGAGTTTCCTGTAGAACTGCACAATTCTGGTAGAAATCTCACATAGTTTTTTTTAGCTTCATATTTTGACTTAGCTTAAACTTATTTTCATGAAAGCATTAATAAATAATAAAAATACATTTATAATAACATTGATCAAATGGTTAGACAATTAACTTGTTTTATTCATTCATTAGTGTAACTTTACTTTTATTACAACTTTCTATCATAGCCTAGATTGAATTCACCTTCCTGCTTTTAGTTTAATTGTCTTGATTCAATATTATTTAATTTAGCTAGAATACGTTCTGTCCATGCAATCTATATTGGGTGTACTTTAATATTGGCTTGTTTCCTTCAAGCAAATAGTTCAGATCTACTTTCTGTCATTTTATTTTCATGCACATTTCCATCCTTTAATTAGTTTCATACCTTTTCTTCCAAGAAGTGCATATTGTACATATAGTTCATAGAACCTCTTACGTTTATAAACCCTAGGTTGAAAAAGTAAGGTATGAAGAAAATGGTATAGTAAATTATCATTTTTATTCCAAGGGCCATCAATTTCCCCACCACCACAAGGGAAACAACAAGATGGTGTCAATTTTGTTCAACCCTCTCCCATACCACAAGTTCAATATTTTGAAAAACTGAACATGAAAAATCTAGATACCCACTTGAATAATTCCAAAAATAAAAGGGAAGAAAAAAGTTAATTCCAACCAAGGACAAGGGGGAAACACCTATCATAAAAACCCTCAAGCAAGGGGAACTTATAATTATAGCAACCAAAATCAGAATGGGGGTAACACTAATGGAAAACAATGTCAAGTAAGGAACAATAACCTTAGAACCAACTTTTCTTGTGGCTTATGTGGTGAGTATGAAAATTACACTCTCCATATCCCCCAAATTTCCGACTATAAGAAAATGAAGGAATCCATGAACACATAGAGACCCCCTTCCCCACATGGCTCCCCTTAGGTTCCATAAAAGTACCTACAAATTCAAACACCATCTATTCTCCAAAACCCTATCCCTCATCAAGGAGTGATAGAATATCAAGAAGATCCCCCCCCGCAAACAACAAATATGGAAGTATCCTAATGTAGGGAAATATCAACTTGGTAATCTTGTGGACTGCAACATCCTTCTCACAACCAAGGAGGAAATCCTCCTACAAAATCGTAGACACCAATATTGTATGCCTCCCAAATCCAATCTGACCACATCAAACACACCTCAATTACCAGCAAGACAACCTTTGATGAACTCACATCCAAGTATTGGAACCACTCCCTAAGTACCCCACTCACCTCTATGACACAACATACATAACCCATATGCTAGGGAAGCTCACAATTATATCCTTGTCGGTGAATTGGCTCAATCTCCCACACCCATGACTTTGTTATAAGTTTTACAAAATTTCCCTTTGCAGAGGAAAACCTTTCTCTCAACATTGGGGAAATTCAACTTATATGATACCCAACTCATTACCTTTGATCTAGATAACCATGAACCATACATACCTTCTTTAGTATATTTCTAGATCCTAGCAGTTCATCGATGCATTATTGATGAAGGGGCCTCCACATGCACCATGTCTAAAACTGTATTGTAGAAACGTGTCTCACATGATCTTATCCCTTTCACCATTACTCTTAAAGCCTATGATGGAAGCCCATCACAACATGAAGGTATCTACCAAAACGTCCCCATTGAGCTCGAGGGAAAAATGATGGAATACCATCATAGGCTCAAAGAGTAATGGCGGAAGGGATAAGATCAAGTGAGAAATGATTTTGACCAACATCTATTGGATGTATGGGATGACCTGGGTTCTTCCTTAGTTCTCCAACAAAACCATTTTCACCATCGACCCTTCTGGTAAAATAGAAGGCTATGCCATGCACAGAGTGCACAACGAAGTCTCACCCAATATGGATTATGGGTGACTATAAGATGCATATGTCTGCAGCCATGGAAGGGATTGGGGATGTTCTTTTACTTCCACTTCTATTTTATCTTGCATTCTACCATAACATTCATCATATCTACCATTTTATTCATTCAACATCATCTATTCTACATACTCATTTTAGTGCACACTATAAATAAACCCTAACTTATGCATTCATCTAACCATCCATTCATAATTGAAAAAACTAAAAATATCATTTAGATGCACTGCAACACATGATTTTACCATTGTTCAACCCCCATGGGCTATGTCCAAAAAGATCTTATTTTGTATTCATTCTTCTTTAGAATATCATTGTGAACATTACATCATATGGTTTAAGAATGGTGAGGTTGACCAGTGTCGCACCAAGTTCCAAGGGTTGCAATCTGACCCTCAATTACAACTAAACTCTGAATCCATTTGAGCTCTACAACTCTAAAAAATATAAAGACTTAGATTCAGATTAAAAAATATGCTCCAAAAGTAGGTTATACACTATGGTTATTCATACATTGACACCTCTAGTTTCCTCTTACATCCTTTATTTATACTAAAAAATATGGGTTAAAACCCTTACATTGAAAAACCCCTAATTTCTAAGTGGACTCCACTTGTCCACTTTCTAACTCCTTGTGCGCAGTTGGTCTTCAATCCAACCATTCCTTGTGCTGATATTCCTTCTTTCCTGGTGCACGCTTCTTCATTTTCCCTTTGTCGCATTGGTATTCCTTATTTTATGGCATGCGTTGCTTCCTTTGTTCCATTATGCCTTGCTTACTATGCTTCACTCCAAAAATGGCCTACTCCAACATGCCCCCAACACTAACTTGTGGCTCATCCTGATCCACTCAGGTCGTGTGTGCCTTCTGCACTGATTTTTCTAATTTCTGGAATTTATTTTCCAAGTCATCCCCCTTTGTCTTCAACTTCACATTCTTTTCTGTGAGGGTCTCCACGATCTGTGATATGACGTGCTCCTTCAACACTTATAAGCTTTTTGAGTGTGCTTGTTCTATATTTCATTTATTTGTCTCCATGTTGGATATCATCTTTTTTTATTTCTCTTGCAGGGGCTCGAACTGAGCCTGTCTGCTTGCTTCTCCTCTTTTGTGGAATTTACCTCTGCTTGCAAGTTTTTCATCTCCTGCACACTCTTAAGCCTATATGAGATGCTCATTATCTTTTGTCGTTGCTTCAAATCCTGGATTTCTATGTTCAACTTTTCTTCTTTCTGATCCAACTTTTGGATCCCTTCATCTTCTTCTAGGCTTGTCCAAAGTTGTGCGGTCCTCATAAATTTATGTGATTTCCTTGACCTCAAGTGCAATATGATCCATTTGTTTTGTGTCCTGTTTCTCCCTTTTGGATATGACCTCTGGCGGGGTAGTTGGTGTCATTTTATCTACCAATTCTCTTATCCACTTTTTGTATTCCTCCATCGTCTGCACTGTCTTCTTTAACTTTTATTCTACGTTTATTTCTCCTGCTAGTGAGATCTATGGAATTGTTTGGAATACTTATTCAAGTCTTTGCTCTAATTTATCTACGCGGTGTTTTTCTTCCTCTTGTTCCAATCTCAGTTCTGTAAGAACTGTCTCCAACACTTCCTTAGCTTCCTTGGTTGTCTCCAGGTTTTGTGTATTTTTCCTAGCTCTAGATTGGATTTCATGTGCCATGCTTATTTGCATCTTATATAAATCCTTGGTTGGATGTATGGGCTGACCCAGGTTCTACCTTAGTTCTCCAAAAAAAACCTTTTTACCATCGTCCCTTATGGTCAAACAGAAGGCTACGCCGTGCACATAGTGCACAACGTAGTCTCACCTGAGATGGCTTATGGGTGACTCCAGGATGCATATGTTTGTAGTCATGGAAGGAATTGGGGATGTTATTTTACTTATGCTTCTATTTTAACATGCATTCTACCATTTTATTCATTCAACGTCATCTATTTTTCATAATCATTTTAGTGTGAGATATAAATAAACCCTAACAAATGCATTCATCTAACCATCCATTTAAAATTGCATAAACAACAAAACTCATGCAGACACATTGAAAAACATGATTTTACCAAGATTCAACCCCCCTGGGATACATCCACAAAGATCTTCTGCTTTATTCTTTCTTCTTTAGAATAGTGATGTGCACGTTACATAATATGGTTTAAGAATGGTGAGGATGACCAATGTCACACCAAGATCCACAACTTGTGACCTAACACTCAATTACAACTCAACACTAACTCCATATGATCTTTGCAACTCTAAAAAATATAAATACTTAGACTCATATTCAAAACAAAATGGCCTGCACCAAAAAAATCAAAGTCATAGATGCCCCATTAGATTACAACATCCTTTTTGGGCGTAGTTATATGTACGCCATGAAATTCATAGCTTTGTCTGTGTTCCACACCATGATTTTTCCTCACAATGGGAATATTGTCACCATTGATAAATTAACACATTACAAGCTCAACCATTTAGCGAACATAGATAATATACTTCATGTAACACCCTATTTTTAATCCCTTGATTCTAAGTAATTAATCATGATTAATGATTGTTGGTGCAGGCCATTTTGGGGAACATCGTAGAAATCAAGGAATACAGGTCCATTTTGGGGAACGATGCAACAATCAAGGAAGATAGTTAGAAAAGGGACCAAAAAAGGAGCCAACATCAGATAATAAGGAAAAACAATATGAGGAAGCAGGAAAGGAATAAAGAAGGATGTCGATCAACCGCATGCAAGAAGTTAAAATGTGGACAAACCTAATCCACTTAGGGTTAGTATTTTGGTTATTATTGTAAGGGTTTAAACCCATTTTGTAGTATAAACATGTATTGTAAGATATGAGGAGATCTAGTGGGTTTTTTAGAGTAGTTGAGAGTTAGAGTTTTTGCGAATACTTTTGCGCGGTGAGATATTAGAGATAACTTTTGGAGTTAGTTTTGGAGATAGAATTATGCATTGTAACTAAGGGTCAGGTTAGAAGTTGTGGAGCTTAGTGTGACATTGGTCAGCCTCACATATGCATGTGCATTCCATATGCACTTATGATGTAATGCACGCAACGCAATGAATTGATGAAGATGAATAAAAGAGACAATAATGCCAGATATTTGTTGATGTCGCCTGGTGGGTGAACCACGGTAAAACTGTGTTTCTCTGTGTGGAATGTTGTTTTATTTCTTGTAGTTACATTGTTTATGATAAATGAATGAATATGGTAGAAGTAAAATGTAGCACACACTAGAATACATCATGTTATTTGTTGCAGAATGAATGTTAATGAATGGAATGATGTGTTATAATAATAGATATGATGAATGTTGAGGTAGAAATAATTCCTAACATCCCCATGAGAAATATCCATTCAACGATTGCAGATATATGAGTCCTGTAGTCACCCATAATCCATCTCAAGTGAGACTTCATTGTGCACTCTATGCGTAGTGTTGTCTTCTTCTCTTTAGAAGGGACGATGGTTTGCAGGGTTTTGTTGGAAACCTAAAATAAAACCCAGGTCAGCCCAAACATTCCAACAAATGGGTCTATTCCTGATTGGAACTCAAAATATCAGATTGGAAGGAATTTGATGAGAAGGACAATCAATAAAATGTAGTATTAGAAGGGGATGTTTAGGCCATGGAATCCATCTAAGTAGGAGATTGAAAGATGGTTGGAAAAAAAAAGATCTCGAGTTTGCACAGAAGGACAATAGAAGTTTCAAGAATACATCGCGCCAATATTTGGAAAGGTATGTATTTACTGACCTTCATGAGCCATTTTTCTATTATTTTCCAATGTTGCTGCAAGAGTGGATATTGAGATTATAATCATCTGACTAATCGAATAAGGCTAGTAGAGTGGAATACTATTGGCCCTTGGTTATGGAAGCAGGCAAATATCAAGGAAGAAAAGGAAAAATGTGAACTGCGTGGAAGACACAGTGACTGATACTGGGTTGAAGTGATCAGAAGAGAAGAAAAGATGGTGCGAAGTAAGAGAAAGAAAGTCGTTGGATGAGGAGATCGAGGATGATAGATCAAAAAGGAAGACAGGTTGTGGACAACTTAGCAAGAAAAAAAATCAACGTTGGATACTTTGGAGCACCGCACAAGCAGGAAGGAAGGAAATACAGGCTGGAAAATCCCTAAAAACGCGGGTCAAGTTGACCTAGGGTTTTAGACACCTGGGGTTTTGGTATCTAGGGTTTTGACACTTAGGTCTCGACCTAAGGTTGTCAGTGATCTATTGTAATGTATAAATAATAACTTAGATGAGGGAAGAGGTTTGGTTCTAGTTTTTTTTATTAGCATGAGTGATTATTGTTGTGTGAGAGAGAAGTGCTAGGTGTAAGAGCCTTCTGGTATTGTAATATCGTCAGCTGGGTGAAAAGATCAGTCCTGCAGCTGGGTGCATAGGAAAAGGAGAGACAAAAAGGAGAAGAAAAAATATCTACTAGCTAAGAGTGCATACAAGAATTGTATGCTTCATCTTAATATATTATAAAGCACAGTTCTGTGAATGTATCCCTAGAGAGAGTATGAACCGCGTATATCTTGTGTTGTGTGTTATTGATGATCTGTTCTTTGCCATTTGATATACTGCTATTGTATTACTGTGTTAGATCTGATAGATAGTTGTGCGGAGTAGATATGAGTTGGTAAGTGATATATAAATGTTGTATTTCTCTTGTATTCTATCCACTTGGTATTCCCTTTGGTTGTAGACATCTCTTTCCTACAACCCCCCCATATCGGCTTCGGGTGAGGCTGCATCTACCTCACAGGTGTTACCAAAAGGGATAGTAGTTAGGGCTTGTTGGTGCTCTCTTGCAGCATTGAACCCCGGGTTTTCCCCTGTGCCAACAAATGGTTTCGTTGTCGGGACAAGAATCTTCTTGAGGGAATGTCAAGGTGGTTTCCATCGAAGCTAGAGATTCAGAAGTGGATAGAAGATCCAGAAAAGGACTTCGATGAAGCCCAGAACAAGAACCCTAATCTTAGTACAAAGGATTGGCTGGAAAGATATATCTTTACTGATATACACGAGATTTTATTTGGATGAATCCATAGGGAGTTATACGAGTGGCTAGCTATGTTATAAGATACCTAATTTGAGATCATATCTAGGCCACCTATGGTTTGGATGTCAGCGCTGATCAAGAAGGTCAAGAGAGTTTATAACGTCATGTCAAGAGCAGTAGATCACTGGTTTGATAGTACCATTGGAGGGTATATCACTGAGTTTGTTGTTGACAGAGTAGAATCATATATCCAAGCAGAGAGATATTTCTTTAAGGGACCTAGAGGAAAAAATTTACATTTTCTGAAGCTGAAGATCAAGATGCTATTTCATGAGAAGAACATCTTGAAGATACAATAGTCTGTTGGATTGAATATCTAATGTTCAAGAACTCAGACAATGACAACAACACAGAGGCTAGACATATGCACAGTGGGAGAGTGTTTAGAGAAGTTTCTCTTGAAAACTTGTTTAAGAAGAACTAAGGGGACGAGAGTTTCTACAGTGGAGAAGAGGTAGATCTGACAGACGAAGAGAATTCATAATCCACTAGGACAAAGGAACCTCACTGAGAAGATCTAGAAACTTTAGGAACTACATTGACTATCGAAGTAAGTACTATTAATCCTATTGTTGTTTCAACAACATTTAGAAATATGAGTAATCAGAGTCACTAGAGTGCTCAGAGAACTATTACTAGTAGTTCGCCACATACTTAGTCAAGAAACCTAGGAAGATCTATGGCAGATGAGATGAGGTTACCCACCTTCAGAGGAGATAGATCTGAATATCCTGATCAACACTAGTTTCTATGCGAAGCCGTATGGAGTATTAAGAACATCACCGAAAAATCTATCAAATGAGCTCAGTTTAGTACTACCTTAAGAGACCACACACTGATTTGGTACATGAAGTTTGTTAAGGGAATTACCCAGCCTAAAACAGTGAATGATATCAAGAATGTGTTGATTGAAGAATTCAAGAAACCCAAGTCAAAGTCACAGTGCATTACAGAACTAAAAGAAATCAAGCAGAGAATAGTTGAACCCGTATGGGATTTCGATTAGAGGTTTAAAACCTTGAAAGGCCACTTGAGTTTCCAAATTCTAGATGAGAAGAAAAAGGAATGGTTCATTGTTTCCCTCTTGCCACATATCAAAGTCCCTCTGATGCAACATAAGATTACTTCATAGGCTAAGGCACTAGAAATTTCCATGAAGTTAGAATCATCCCCGATGGGAGAATCCAGCTCAGGTATGAGTCAAATCTTGAGTCAGCTAACTATTTTATCATTTCAGGTCAAATATATGAACAAAGACAAGGAAAAATATAAAAAAGAAGACATCTGGTGTATCAAATGAAAATCAGAAGGCCGTGACAAGGAGCACTATCCCCTATTCCATGAATACTTGGCTTCTGGAGCTCTGAGCCCCCTGAAGCAAGTTACCCTACCCTGGTGTGAGGTATGTAGAAATCGACATCGCCCTGGTGAACATTACTATCTACAAACATATGTCCAGACACCCAAAAATCTGTATTACATGTTTTGTAATTTGATAGGACATGATGAAAAGGATTTTAGGTCTTACGATCTCATGCATTAAAGGTTAAGGGATATATACAAAATTCAAGGTGAAGTACAACAAGAAGGAAGCACTGTGCAATATAACTCCCCTGGGAGAGGAAACTTCAACCCTCATGGTGGATTCCAAGGAAAAGGAAGAGGAGGAGGTATGGGTTGAGGTCCATGACACTTGGCAAGGGATTGTCAGAACCCTTGTATCACTTGCAACTATTGAAACTCGTTCGAGAATGTTATCAAGGAATGTCCATCATTTCTAGCTAAACTTCAGGAGAGACGGGGACCTCAACAGAACCCGCAAATACAACTAATAAAAGTAGAACATCATGGAGAAGATCCCAGATTCGTCGTTATCACTAGAGGAGTCATTGTTATAGGACAGGATAGAGTGATCCAAGGAAAGACTATAGAAGAATCAGGAGTCAAGAAAGCTACAGAGAAGACACACGTGTTTGATGCAAAGAAAGAAAGACAAATTTTTGAGGAGGCAAGAAAAGAATTCGGGACAGACCAAGGCTCTTCATCGAAGACACATCTAGAAGTAAGAGAATGTGGAATGCCTCTGGCATTTGATCAGTCTGCTTCACGCAAAGATGGAAAAGAGGTGAGTAAAATTTTCAGTTTATTGTATACGTTTATAGAGCTAATTAAAGATGAGAAAACCATACAAGAACTACAAAATTTGGTCATACAGTATGAGATAGGAAGGGTATATACTATACTGAATAAATAAGTACATCAACTATCCAAGAAGAGAAGGACAAATAAATAACTACACCTTAATGCTCAGATTGGAGAGTATGATATAGACTATGCGGTCCTCAACTTAGGGTCGAAGGTCAATGTCATGACAAAGAAAACTTGGGCACTGATGGGAAAACCTAAGTTGATCTATTCCCCTATCAGGCTTAGGATGGCTAACCAGCAGGCGGTAAGCCCCTTTGGCATATTGGAACATATCCCTGTGGACATCAACAAATTAAGGACGTTTGAAGACTTCAAGGTGATTGAGATAGATGATGATAGATGTCCTTACCCTGTGTTCTTAGGAATTGATTGGACTTTCAATAATTCCACTATCCTTGATTTAAAGAAAATAAAAATGACGTTTGAAGGATATGGCCTTATGGTCATCTCACCTTTAGATCCCGATGAAGGTCATAGATACACAGAACCCATCAGAGAAGAAGACCACGCATATGAACTAGAAAACATATACAAATTAACAACTAGATAGAAAGACTACATTAATCCTATGGAAGATGGGAATTTGAGTTGGCGAAGTGACAACACATGTTCATCAGATTCAGAAGAAGCACTAGAGAACTGGAAGAACAAAATGCATGAGGTATCTACAAGGAGATGTTCTATATTAACCAAAGAAGTTCGTTGGATCGACACAACAGTGAGTAACTTACCCACCTTTGATGGTCTAAATCCTCTATAAGCATTCTTGTTAGACTTTGAAGAAAGTGTACCAACACAACAACATTGTTGGCAATGGATGAGGCCCTGAAATCAACTCCAGCGAGATGGTGGGGGACACACAAAAACAATATTACAAACTGGGTACAATGTCGCACTTTGATGACAGCGCGATTTTCAGAGAAAGTACTAAGCTGCGAAGTTAGATACACAAGTCGAAGCTATCTAAAGGAACATGTGCAAAGTTGCGAGGAAACCTCGAGAAACATCCCTCAAGAACAGTGGGTGCACAAATTCATAAACACGCTGGACACAACCCCTATCAACTGGTACCTACAAGAAGAACTGCGCCTCATCACTACAGATTGAGAAGGTATGACCCAAAACTTTGTAAATACCTTTTTATTTGAAAGCCAATATCCTATAGTAGATCAAGCATTACATGTCGTAATACAAAAAGTGTTCAAGGAGGCACCTAGCCTCCCTTGGAACAAGAAGAGGATGAATGGATTGCGCCCCTCCAAAAGTTGCAAGGCTGTTACAATATCAATGTAGCCGAAGACGATGATCCAAGGAATGTGAACATCACCGAAACAGAAGTCCAAAGAGACATAGAAGGACCATGAGTTGAACTACCTTTCATTGGATAGCCGATCAAGATCAAGAAAGTCAACATTGGAACAGAGAAGACACCAAAACTTGCAAATGTTGGAGATTATTGGGATGTTGCCACTATTGACAAGATCACAAAGTTTCTACATGAGTATCAGGACTTGTTTCCAACCAAGTTCACTGAGATGAAGGGTATTAAAGGGATTATGGGGGAGATGAGGATCCCTTTGAAACCATATGCCAAGCTAGTTAAATAGAGACCTTATAGATTGAACCCTAAATATAAGGAGAAAGTGAAAATTGAGCTCAACAGAATGCTGGAAGCAGGAATCATAGAACCAGTTGAAGAGTCAAAATGGATTAGCCCTATGGTGGTACAAGACAAAAATACAGGAGAGATAAGGATCTGCATAGATCTCAGGAAGTTGAATGATGCATGTTTGTATGACCCATTCCCTACACCATTTACTGACAAAGTGTTAGACAATGTAGGAGGACAGGAGGTATATTCTTTTACAGGTGGATTTTCAGGATACCATCAGATTCAAATTGCCAAGGAAGATTGCCACAAGACCACATTTGCAACAGAATGGGGATCCTAACAGTATACAATGATGCCATTCGGCTTGAAGAATGCACCAACCATATTTTCCATGGTGGTAGTCAAAGCAGTTAAAGAGTTTTTACATAAATTCTTGGAAGCATATTTTGATGATTGGACTGTTTTCATCATTTTGCAGAATCATATTGAATGTTTAAGACTAATGTTGGATAAGTGAATACACAATCAGATTGCCTTAAACCTGAAGAAGTGCATCTTCTTTTCACCCTTTGAAGTGTTGCTAGGTCATATTGTGTGTAAGTAGGGATTGCTGGTAGATCCATCCAAGATTTCCATTATAGTCGATCTAACCCCTCCTACTTCAGTGAAATAGCTACGCACTGCATTGGGACACACTGTATACTACATGAAGTTCATTAAGGACTATGCACAGATTACAACACCCATAGAGAATATTTTGAAGAAAGACTATCAGTTTCATTGGACAGAAGAATGCCAACAAAGTTTCGACACACTGAAATAGAAAATGGTTACTGAGCCTATTCTGGTTTTCCCAAATTGGAGTAAGGAGTTCCATGTGCATGTCGATGCATCTTCCATTGCATTAGGAGTTGTGTTAGCACAACCAAGAGCTGGAGACATCGACCACCCTTTATCCTTTGCTAGCAGAAAGATATCAACAATTGAGATTAATTACACCACCACTGAGAGATAAGGGTTAGCCATGGTGTACGCACTGCAGAAGTTCCACCACTACTTGTTGGGAGGACACTTTAAAATGTTTACTGATCACTCCGCGCTGAAATACTTAGTCAACGAGCCAGTGTTGGGGGGAAGAATATGCAGATGGCTTCTGTTGGGCCTCATAAATGCCGTATTTTCATCCACCTTTTCCTTCATTATTCATTACATTCCATCATCCCATTAATCTTTTATTATACCATTTCCATACATACATTTGGGTTTCACCTTATTATTTTCCACTTTATTCATTTTAGTATTATAAGTGAATTTATGATTAAATATTAGAAAATTAACATAGTTTCATTACATCTCAAGGTTGGATGAGTTTTATGATGTGTACATGTATGTTTGAAGATTTCAACAAAGTCAAATATTACCACCTAGCCTCAAATTCGAATTTCATCTTCAAGCTTTGAAGATTTGAAGAATATTTGGGACAATCATTCAAGCATATTCAAAGGCGAAGATCATGGATATTTTGATGGAATATCTTATCCAATATTTGTGAGAGATGCGTGGAGGATTTGAAGGGATCATATCTTGTACTAATAGGAAAGTGGTTGAGATAATAGTGGATCTGTAATTATGAGATTCTCATGTATAAAAGAGAGTGTTCTCTCTTCATTTTGGTAGGAATTAGAGATGAGAGATTAGACTTAGATTAGGTTGAAGTCTTAGAAGGGAATTCTTAGCTTTGATTTGTATTCTTTCATTTGTCATGCTCTCATGATTTTTCATTTGATTCTTGTATTGTAATTTGAGCTAGCATTATTGTGTGAGCTCACATATGTCTTTTGTCATTCAACTCTTCACATGTTGTATTGCTTTCCTAGATTAATTTTTTGCTTTCCTAGTTAGTCTTTCAATGCTTTCCTAGATTAATTTCATTTCATCAATTTAGATTAGATTACTTCTACTTCAGTCTTGAATATATAGTGCGTGTTCTTTGTAAGCCTATGAACCTCAGATTGACAAATTAAATAGTTGGGCAAGTACTACAACGGAATTAAACGACAATATTTCCGCCTAACATTTTGGCTTCGTTGTCGGGGAAGCGCAAGGGGATTGAAGTTTAGTTTGAATTTTCATGCAAGTATGATTAGTCATGCTCCTAAATATGAGGTGATATATGGGTAAGGGCATGTATGGAGTGTTTCAACTCCTTCAAGGATAAGTGTAGATTTCAATTCCAGCAAGTGTGTATGCATGTGTTAGTAAGGGGTCATAGAAGCTACTTGAGTGTAGACTCCTCATGTTCTCCCTGCCAACATATTTCTAAATCTGAGGTGAGACGTCTACCTCATTTGGGATAGAGCATGCAGAGTGTGACTTTCAATTTCTGCAATTTCAATTCTAGCAATTTCAATTTCTGCAATTTCAATTTTTTCAACTATGAAGAGGTTTTCATGTGTTTCAGCAAGTGTGACTTTCATTTTTTTTTTTTTTGATTTGGATGCTGTAAGAATATCTTTTTCAACATTATTTAACAATGAGTGTAATCTTGGAACTACTCACTCAGATCTTAGAAAAAGTCGGGATCTCCTCTTCTTAGGAAGAGGAGATCTTGGCAACAATCAAAGATTCAAATACTCCTCCAGAAACAATTGAAGATTCAACATCTGAAAACTCCTATGCATCTGATGACGAACAAACATTCGAACAGGAGATGGAGGAAAGGGAAGAGGAGTTACAACAAGATATGAGTGATGGAAATCGCGTCTACGAAATTTATATCGAGCAATGGTTCCAGGTAAGTACTCTATTCGATAAATTTCATTTTTGTTTTTATTTAGTTAGTTTGTTGTTACAACAACTAGATTCATTCATTCTTGTAAAATTATATTTTTCATTCGAAAAATTGCCACTGAACATATTGTTTTTACTGTTGTGTTCTTGGCTCCATTGGTTATTTGACTACACGTAACTGATTTCTAAGATGTAATTAGCATAGATTAGGTAGGCTTTCATTTTTCAGTTTTTTTTTTATTTTCATATTTTTCTTTTACCTAGAATAAGTATGCTCTCCTCCGCACTTCGTGCGATCGTGAGGATAAAAAAATAGGGATGATTTTGATTTCAGGAGTGAATGTTTTTGCAAACATGCTTAACAGTAAACACAATAAAACATTAGAAGAATAAAAACAAAACCAAATTTTTTATATGCTGAAACAGTGAAATTTTTACATGCTGAGACAGTCGCTGAGACAATGAAATTTTACATGCTGATACAGTAAAAGTTTACATGCCGATACAATGATGTTTTTCCATGCTGACACAATGACATTTTTTTCATGCTGAAACTGTGTCTGTATCATGCTGAAACTGTAAAATCATGCTGAAACTTTGGTTGAAACTACGTTCTTCTTGCAATTGGTTGAATTGCGTTTTCCACCCATGCTAAACCTTCAGCCTGGAAACAAAAACAAAACCTGCAATTGTGACAACGAAATAAGAAAACACTTCGGTGGTCTTCTCCTAGGTCTGTGATAGAAAACAACAAAATAATCAATTGATTATTCAAGTCCTCTTTCTTTTCCTCACCTCCGATGAATGAGAATCCACACGTGATTTTTGTCACAAATTTCGGTAACTAGAATGATATGCAAGTGAGAGTTTTATGGGATTGATTAGTTATTGTACATTTTAAGATCTCAAAAAGATTTCAGGATCAATCCTTTCTGGGGTCGATTGTTAGCTACCAGTTGATGACTCGATCCCATTCTTTGTTGATCATTGTCCTACCGAGAGATTGATATAGATTTTATTTTTTTGGAATCTAAGATTATCTTCTCACTAATCGGGTATTTCAGCTCCATATAAAACGTGTTGTTTCCATGGGTGGCGATCTCATTCTTCTGCATGATGATATGGTATAATGGTGCGTTATTGTCTCAATTCATCATTGTTATCCCTAAAATATGACTTGAATTTGGACATCGTTATTACTTAGACGTGTAATCTGAATATCCTTGATTGCAAACTTTACTTGTTGCTGGATCAATTCTGTCGAGTACAAGGTGTGAATATTAGGTATCTCCAGATCTTATTCCAGCGGGTTGTTCCTAAAACATAGTGCCCCAATGCCCACGCATACCCATTTATAGCCCTAGGGTGAAATCTCTCAAATTGACAACATTGAAACTATCACGATTGATGAAGACTGGGCCATATGCCAAGGTTGGCTCGCATGGAAGTAGATGTTTCTGTTAGTTAACATGATTTAATTCTTCATTGTTTGGGTTGCACATACCGATGGCAAGGTAGTGGTGAATTTGATGAAGTTGACTTTGTTCAGGTAGTATTATATTGTGGTGGTCTACTATATTTACTTTACACGTGTTGTAGTTTATTCTCTGATCACCATAACAACTTACCAGTATGCATGCACTAGTGTTTTATCTGGAAAATTGGCAACCCTTGTGTTCTATGTGTTCATTGGTTACAGGTTCCATCTCATCGAGCATAATCCTTATTTTAAGATCGACGATGATGAAGGAGGGTAGCCACCATTCTGGAGGTGACCGTCATTTGTTTACATGGGATTTGCGTACAAACCACTGCATTCATTAATAACTTATGAAAGTGCAGTTAACTGTCTTGCTTTTAATCCTTTCAATGAGTGGGTGTTGGCCATAGGATCATCGAGCAGAACTGTGAAAACTATTTGACCTGTGAAAGCCAACGTGTTATAACTACATGTTATCCCTACTAGTTTGAACCATCAGCGCCCATCACAAGCACACTTATCCAACAATTAACAACATACGATTAGATCCTCTTTCTAGTCTCGGTCAACCTACTCAGAAAACTGGTTTTATACATCACAGGGTGAGCAATTTAAAGATGGTTGTCAATCATTTTGTTACTGGAGACAGAAGGAATGAGATGATGGTCGGATCAAGATTGCCTATAGAAGAAAAATTAAGAAGGCCATAGAAGTGACACAGGTTTCTCTCCTTGTATTCCTAGGTGCCATGCTTCAATCCATTCAGAACAGACCCGCCTTGCTAAATACTACACTCTTCTGAAGGAATCATAGAAACATAAACTTGAATATGAGGCCAATTTTGTAAAATTCACAACCAATTGACAAACACATTTACCCAGGCTGGAGGAAACGTTAGTGGCCATCACGCACCACTTGAACCCTTGGAAGCCGATTTTCTAGAACTTAATGATCTCACATGGAAACTGGATCCAAAGACATCTGGTCTAGGAAGTTTTGACGAGCTAAATGAATTCTTTGATGACTTTATTTTTTATTATAACAGGTTTTCTGCATTTCAAGATAATGATTGTTACATAAAAATTGAAGAAATGGAAGATTGCCCAAGGAGATTGATGCGCAATTGAGGAGCGCAACTGGGAAATGATTCAAGTATCTTAACTCACTCACTGTCTAGGTCGAATGACCTACTGGAAATGTCCTTTTTATCCAAGGCAAGGTTGGTCCAATCGCTACTAGCAATATCTTTCAGTTGGAGAAGTTGATAATTTTGCTTATTAGATTTCAATTAGGTCCAGGTAACTATATTTTGCATGCTCTCTTTGGGTCGGTTCTATTTATATTACTTTTTAATTCCCTTTCGATTGCATGCTCTTACTTCGGGATGTTTGATGGTCATGGATAATTTGGAAAGTAGTGCTTGCAGTTTATAAAGAGTCATTGATATAGTTTCTAAATCCATAGATCCTTGTGATGCTTGTGCTGAAATTGTTGTTGAATTATACCAGTTCTGATTGGAGTGTGAGACTCACACTAATAACATTACAACTATTGTTGTATAAAGTAATGGTTTGCAAAACTCTGGTATATTTTTCCAATCAACAAAGGAGAAAATGGTTATACAAGCATGATCACATACTACAGTATTCATTTGGATTCTTTGTTTTTTATTTATTTTTGAGAATAATACAAAAGTTGGTTTCATTTGTTTTGTTTTGTTTTTTTAAAGGAAAAACAATAATATATATATATATATATATATATATATATATAGATAGATAGATAGATAGATAGATAGATATACAAAACCATAAAAATTATAAAACTACTAATGGAAAATACATAAAAATTGTAAAATTATGAAAATTACAAATGGACCTTTCATTCACTTCCTGAAAATAATACAAAAGCATGTTTTTTTTTTTT
>ML787256.1:180373-224318 GCA_009831015.1 Picea engelmannii
CTATTTCACCACATATTCATTACCATTATTCCATTTTACCATCTCATTATTCCACTTATGATTCACTAACATTTATTTTCCATCGACACTTTGTTGCATTTTGATTGATATACATATTGGCATGATTCATAAAGATAAATAAAAGGCTTTCTTATACACAATGATGCTTTCTTATGCACATTGATAGATTATTATTATTTCTAGTGAGTATATGACTAAATTATTGCAGCAAGAAAAAAAATAAGTGAAATGAATGTTGTTAATACAAGAACCAACATTCTTTGTATTCATGGTTGTCACACAAGAACCAACCATAAGAAAATTTCATCCTTGTATTCATGGTTGTCACACAAAAACCAACCATAAGAAAAGTTCACATGTTGTTACACATGTATTTTACATGCTACTACTCAATTATTTCAGATCCTGGAAATATTCCTTATTAAAAGGACATCATCAATCAAAGCCAAAGTCTGAATGTCAAAATTTCTTAAGAAGATCCATGCATGGTTGCATGAGGACATGCAACAAGTTCAATTGGGGGGGGATGTTGGGCTTCAGAAATGTCGTATTTTCATCCACCTTTTCCTTCATTATTCATTACATTCCATCGTCCCATTAACATTTTATTATACCATTTCCATACATACATTTGGGTTTCACCTTATTATTTTCCACTTTATTCATTTTAGTATTATAAATGAATTTATGATTAAATATTAGAAAATTAGCATATTTTCATTATATCTCAAGGTTGGATGAGTTTTATGATGTGTACAGGTATATTTGAAGATTTCAACAAATTCAAATACTACCACCTAGCCTCAAATTCGAATTTCATCTTCAAGCTTTGAAGATTTACATAATATTTAGGACAATCATTCAAGCATATTCAAAGGAGAAGATCATGGAGATTTTGATGGCATATCCTATCCAATATTTGTGAGAGATGTGTCGAGGATTTGAAGGGATCATATCTTGTAATAATAGGAAAGTGGTTGAGAGAATAGTGGATCTGTAATTATGAGACTCTCATGTATAAAAGAGAGTGTTTTCTCTTCATTTTGGCAGGAGTTAGAGATGAGAGATTAGACTTAGATTAGCTTGAAGTCTTAGAAGGGAATTCTTATCTTTGATTTGTATTCTTTCATTTGTCATGCTTTCATGATTTTTCATTTGATTCTTGTAATGTAATTTGAAATAGCATTATTGTGTGAGCTCACATATGTCTTTTGTCATTCAACTCTTCACATTTTATATTGCTTTCCTATATTAATTTCCTGCTTTCCTAGATTAATTTCATTTCATAAATTTAGATTAGATTACTTCTACTTCAGTCCTGCATATATAGTGTGTGTGATTTGTAATCCTACAAACCTTGGATTGACAAATTAAATAGTTGGGCAAGTACTATAACGAAATTAAATGACAATATTTATGCCTAACAACTTCTGCTATTTCAGGAATATCATTTTGATATCTTGGTTAAGCCAAGATGAATGAACAAAGGCCTTGACCACTTGTTGATGTTGGAACATGGAGAAGAGCCTAATGTCTTGGAGGATACACTGTCGGATGCACAGTTGTTGGCCATTAGAAAAATTGATGATCACTTTGCAGAGATAGTCCAATTCATGTCAACGGGAATGGAACCTAGTGACTATACACTTATTCAGAAGAAATAGTTGGTAGTACACGCTGCATATTTTTCAATTATAGTTGGAAAACTATACAAGAATGGACCTAATGAGATATTGAGAAGGTGTGTTATGGAAGCAGAGAGACTATTGATCCTCGCAGAATCACATGAAGGCATCACAGGAGGACACTACGCAGGGAAAGAAACAACGTAGAAGATTCTTAGGGATGGCCTTTGGTGGCCTACTCTACACATAGATGCTAAGAATTATTATAGATCCTGGGATGCATGTCAAAGAGTTGGGAAACCATCCAAAAGAGATGATATTCCTTTAGCACCATAGCTGACCCTACAAGCATTTGAGAAATGGGACATTGACTTCGTGGGACCTATAAATCCACCAGGGAAGCGCAGAGGATCTAGATACATAATCACCGCGATCGAGTATTTGAACATATGGGCAAAAGCAAGAGAAGTTAAGGACTGTAGTGCAACTACAGTTGCACGCTTCATACTTGATGATACTTGATGATATCATAACCAGGTTTGGATGCCCGAAGATCCTTATGAGTGATCAAGGCACACATTTCATCAATAATACCATTGAAGCCTTGACTTAGGAATTTGAAGTTCACCATCATAACAACACACCCTATCATCCACAAGAAAATGGGATAGTTGAAGCATTCAATAAAATCCTAGAGACAATGTTGACGAAGATATGTAGTGTGAATAGGGATCAATGGGATTTGAGAGTACCAATAATATTATGGGCCTATTGAACTACTTGCAAGAAACTTACCATGAAGACCCCATTCAAATTTTTCTATGGTCTAGAAGTAGTTGTACCCATGGAATATTTGGTTCCTAGTTTGATAATTGCAGCCTTTACAGATATGGATGACATCGGCGCTGTGCAAGAGAGGCTTGCACAATTGGTCGAACTGGAAGAAGACAGATTTATTGCAGGATTTCACCAGCAGGTTCAGAAAGAAAGAGAGAAGGCCTACCATGACAGACACATAAAAAAAAAGGCATTTAAGCAAGGTGATTTGGTATTGGCATATGACAGTAAGTTCATGAAGCATCTAGGAAATTTCAAAATGCATTGTCTTGGGCCATATGAGGTTGCCTATGCTACAGAAGGAGGAGTTACGCAGTTGAAGACTTTGAATGGAGAATGGAAGGAGGGATTAGTGAATGGGAGCCGGTGGAAATTTTATTGCGACAACCAACTACCTCACAGCTCTCAGTAAAAGCAAAAGGAAAAGGGTCTAGGTACTAGGTGAAATTGAAACTGGGTACCAGACATAGAAAAGATAGTCTGCACAAGGAAGGAAGGGAGGACTAGAGATGGAAGCACAGGTTGCCCCACACAGTCTCAAGTCAAAGCACAATAGAATGATCAGATATGAGGTGCCTTGGGATGAGTCACAGGTTAGTGTTGGGGGCTTGTTTTCCCTTGGTTATGGAAGCAAGTGAAGATCAAAGAAGAAAAGGCAAAATGTGAACTGTGTAGAAGACACAATGAATGATACTGGGTCAAAGTGAGAAGAAGAGCAGAAAAGATGGTGCAAAGTAAGAGAAAGAAATCCATTGGATGAGGAGACCAAGGATGATAGATCAGTAAGGAAGAAAGATTGTGGACAACTCATCAAGCGAAAAAATCCACCGTTGGATGCTTTGGAGAACCATGCGAGAAGAAAGGAAAGACAGACTGGTGAAGCTCTAAAAACGTGGGTCAAGTTGAACTAGGGGTTTAGACACCTAGGTTTTTGGTATCTAGGGTTTTGACACTTAGGTCTCAGCCTAAGGTTGTCGGTGAGCTATTGTAATCTATAAATAAGAACCTAGATGAGGGAAGAGGTTTGGTTCTAGTTTTTGTTATTGGCATGAGTGATTATTTTTGTGTGAGATAGAAGTGCTAGGTGTAAGAGTCTGCTGGTATTGTAAGATCTTCAGTTGGGTGTGGAGATCAATCCTACAGCTAGGTGTGCAAGAAGGGGAGAGACAGAGAGGATAAGAAAGAAGATCTTCTAGCTAAGAGCGTAGACAAGAACTGTATGCATCATCTTAATATATTATAAAGCACAGTTATGTGGACATAGCCCTAGAGAAAGGGTGAACCATGTATATCTTGTGTTGTGTGTGATTGATGCTTTGTTCTTTTCCATTTGATATATTGTTATTTCATTACTGTGTTAGATCTAATAGATAGTTGTGCGGAGTAGATATGAGTTGGTAAGTGATATATAAATGTTGTATTTTTCTTGTATTGTATCCACTTGGTATTCCCTTTGGTTGTATACATCTATGTCCTACAACCTTGCCATATCGTCTTTGGGTGAGACTACATCTGCCTCGCAGGTGTTGCCGAAAGGGCCAATAGTTAGGGCTTATTGGTGCTCTCTTGTAGCGTTGAACCCTGGGTATGCTCTCGTGCCAACAACTAATAAGAATATTGTATGTCTAGAAAGAGTCAATAATAAATTCACGCGTAGAGTGGATTTTTGGTTAGACAACATTATAGTAGGATTCATAACTGAGTTTGCAATTGATACTGCGAAGTCATACACTACTGCAAAGAAATATTTTTTCAGAGGGCCAAGGGGAATGTATATTCGATCACTATACAGATTGATCAATATTTTGTTTCCTGATAAAGGCATGATGTCAATGGATTCAGATAGCTAAATCACTCTGCATGCATGGGGAGACTAGGGGAAGCACTAAGAATGATATGAGATATGGAGACGGACATGGATAGAGGTTAGAAGAAGGAAGCAATCGAACCCATTATGATGAAAGATGATCATATAAGGGAGATAATGGATAGAGTAGGAACAATGTGCAATGAAAGACCCTACCCGTATAATATCAATAGGAAAAAGAGGGTAGTAGAAGAGAAAGAGGGCTTGGATACTGATGAGGAAGAGATAGAGGATCTCTGTGCTGTGGGGAAAATTGAGGAAATCCTATGCGCCAAATATGAGAGGAAAACTAGAGTTAAAGGGTCTAGTGCAGAAGAAGGCTCTACATTCTAGATCAAAATTAGTGCGGAACCCACAACCCAATGTGCGACTAAGACATATGAAGAGGAATAACTATTTAGACAACCAAAAATTAGTAGTATAAGGATTTCAGTAGGTCGAGGGACTAGTGAAAATTCAAGTGTAAGTACAAATTCAACTAATAGTATTCAATTATCTACACCATGCGAAGGTGGTATTACAACAAAATTTACAATGGAAAAAGCATATCCAACTATTTAGTTACCAAAGTTTCATGGAGAAGGGTTAGAGAACCCAGAGAAGCATCTGTTTATTTGTGAAAAAAATGGGCAGCTAAGCATATCACAGATGAAGATACAAAAGTAGTGTAGCTTGCAATCACATTAAGATACCATGCACTGGACTAGTATATGGGCCTCGCAATAAACAACCCACAAGGAGCACATACAATTAAGTTGAACTATCCTATCACATATATGAAACATAGGAATATATTTGTTAATTCATTATTGCCACATATTAAGTATCCATTGAGGCAAAAAAAGTTCCATGATTAGGCTAAGGCTTTGCAAGTAGACTTGCAATTGAAGGAGGATCAATATAAACATACAAATACAACTATAGAAGAGTTGAGAGCATATATCAAGAATATGGAATTTCAATTGAATCATAACAAAGGTAAGGAGAAGATGGAAGTTGTTTGGTGTACCTTATACATAACAAAAGGACATTATAAGAATGATTTCCCAACATTTTCATAGTACTTGGGAGCAGGAATGCCAAATCCTTTACCTATAGGAGGATCATGGCGTGAGATATGTAGAACACATGGACATGAGCCCTATCATTTTCCCATGATGCAAAAGTATCAAACATTTCCCAAGAGTACATTCTATAATTTATTTAAGTGTGTAGGACACGAAGACAAGGATTTTCGAACCTTGGAAATGATGAAGGAGAGGACCTCAGATGAATATAGGATGCAGGTTGAACCTATGACAGGTCCACTTGTGAAGTGGTTTAATAATGCGTAGCAGTTTGCAGTTCCACCGCACTATAATACTGCGTAGTAGTTTTTCATGCCACACCAATATAATCAGACACCACAATACAATACATCATGCACAAAAAATCAAGTTAACAAAGGAGGATTCAGAGGAGGAGGTCATGGAGGAAGAGGATTTGGAGGAGGTAGAGGACCAATAAACTATCGCAATTGTCAAAAACATGTAAATTATGCAATGGATTGTCCAAAGTCACCAACGACATGCCTGTATTGTCGCGCAACAGATCATAATATAGAAGATTGTTCGACACTTCTAATAAAGATACAGGAAAAGAGGAACCATAATAACTAGAATGTTCAATGGATTGTTGCAGAAACCAAAGAAGGGGATGGGAAGAAGATCAATATAGTTACTAGAGGTGGAACAAATATAGGAGCATATGCAACAAAGCAAAACTAGGATCAACATCAATGGGTAAGGAAGAATACAACAAATCAACAACATTTTGATGCATGAAAAGAAAATAATACATTTAAGGAGGCTATAAAAGAGATTTTGAAGGAGAATATTTCTTCTACTTCAAGTACAAATATAGGAGATGATTTACCAGTATATGATATGCCTCATTTATTTGATGATACTAACATAAATCAATCTTCAAAACAAGTAAGTAATCTAAAAAAAACATTTGGGTCTTTCTTGAAGTTGTTGAATGATAATTAATCTATACAAATGTTACAAAGTTTTTTAGAAAAATTTAATTCTAGAGAAGAGATACATCTGGAACAGAACAAATTAAATCATGTCGATTGGAAGATAAAAACAAGTAGGGAGTTCAGATTGAATGCAAATATTGGAGACTTTAACATTGGTGACATCATATTAGACTTGGGGTCCGAAGTAAATGTTCTTCCTAATAAGACATGGGAAGCCATGGGGGAACCTACGTTAGGATAGTCACCTATTCAGCTAAAATTGAAAATCAACATAGGGTGATACCAATTGGCATATTGAAGGGAATACCATTGGATTTATATGGTGTGCACACTATGGAAGACTTTGAATTAATTGATATAGTGGATAATACTAAACCTTATCCATCATTGTTGTGACTAGATTGGGCTTTTGATAATAATGATATCATCAACTTGAAGACCAAGAAAATTATTTTTGAATTAGGAGAATATAGAGTCATTGCACCATTAGATCCTTCAAAAGTATGAAGATATGTTGAACCTGTGATAGATAATTTTATTACAGAAGAGATAAACCAGTTGTATAGAACTACTGCGTGTGAGGAAGATTATGTTAATTCTACAGTAGGTGGAATTCTTAGTTAGAGAAGAATTAGTTCTTGTACTCTATATTCGGACACAGGACTTGAGAATTGGCAACAATTCTTACTTGAGATATCTACTAGAATATGTGCAAGAATGACATGTGCACTAATATGGGTTGGCACAGAGGTAAGAGAACCTCCAACTTTTTATGGTCTAAATGATTTATAAGAATTTTTAACAAAATTTGAGTTAGAAGTATTGGAAAGTTAGATATTAATAGTCTTAGATATTGCATTGAAAGAAACACCTGCATGTTGGTGGGGTACTCATAAAGAGAATATCAATAATTGGCATCAATGAAAAATATTACTACACATTAGATTTAGCGCAAAGCAGGAGAAGAAATATATGGATAAATATGATGGAATAGGGAATCCTAGAGAACATATAAAAACATGATTAATCCAGTGGATATTGGTACCACCAGAAGAATGGCCACATCACCTTATTCATACATTGGAAGGAATACCAAGAAGTTGGTATATAGAACTAGAACTATGCAGAGGAACTGAAATTAGACATATTTGCAGAAGAACTTTGTTATCACCTTTGCATTTGAACATGAGAATCCAAATATAGATACAACACTTAATTTGGTAAAACATAGGATATTTGAAGAACCATAAGTTTAAATTGTGACAACTTATCAGAATCAGAATCAACAGACAATCATACATTTACTGCATTTCTACCACGTCACAGAAGATGATCCAGCAGAAGAAAACCCACACGATATTCATATTCCATAATTTGAAGGGGAAAGCGAAGTAGAAGGTACAAAGTTAGAGTCAGAATAATTTGTTGCACCATTGCAGATGAAGAAGGTAAATATTGGAACAAAAGAGAAACCAAATATTGCAAGTATTGGCGACTATTAGGGATAACTAGACAGTGGAGAGAATAAGAGTTACTGCATGAGTAAAATGACCTGTTTCCAGTGAAATTTTCAGAGATGAAAGGAGTAGTAGGAAAACTTAGAGAGATGAATATACCCTTGAGACTAGATGCCTGACCAATAATACATAGAACATATAGATTGAATCTAGTATATAAGCAGAAAGTGAAGGTAGAAACTGATAAAATGTTAGAGGCTTGGAAAATAGAACCCATTGAAGAATCTGAATAAATTATCCCTATGGTAGTTCAAAAGAAGAAACAAGGGGGAATACATATCTTTGTGGAATTGAGGAAGTTGAATGATTCCTGTCTGCATGATCCCTTCCCTACTCCATTTACATATGAAGTGTTGGAGAATGTAGGAGGACAAGAAGCATACTCATTTACTGATGGATTTTCAAGGTATCACCAGATCAGAATAGCACTAGAGGATCGTCATAAGAATAAATTTTCCACATAATGTGGGTCATATCAATACACAATAATTCCTTTTGGATTGAAGAATTCCCCTATTATTTTTCCAAGAGTAGTGGTAGACGTATTTAAGGATTTTATTCATAAATTTCTAGAGGTTTATCTGGATGATTGGAGAATATTTAGTTTATTAAAGGATCATGTATAAGTTTTAAGATTGATGCTAGACATGTGTAGACAATGTCAAATTTCATTGAACATTAAGAAATTCATATCTAGTGCACCATTTGGAATTTTTCAAGGGAATGTGGTGTGTAAACAGGGTTTGTTGGTTGATCCTACGAAGATTGTTGTCATTGTTAATTTACCACCACCTAAGTCAGTGTGCCAATTAAAATATAAACTTGGTCATATAGGTTACTATAGGAATTTCATAAGAGGCTATGCACAGATTACTGGGACAACATTTCAAGATGTTTACAGATCACTCTTCTCTTAAATACTTGGTCAACAAGCCAGTGTTGGGGGGGGAGAATATGTATATGGTTTTTTTTATTTCAGGATTTTGATTTTGAAGTATTTGTGAAACCTGGAAGATTGAATGCAGGGCCAGATAATCTGTCCAAGATAACCAATGGAGAGGAACCAAGTAGTTTGGAGGAAAATTTTCATGATGCACAACTCTTTTCAGTGCATATTGTTGATGAATATTTTATTGATATAATTGAATTTTTTAGTACAAGATTTTCCCCAAAGGAATATAACATTACACAAAAGAATAATTTGGTGTTAGAGTTATATATTATCAACTCATTGCAGAACACTTGTATAAACTAGGAGAAGACAATATTTTAAGGAGATGTTTCATGGAAGATGAACATCCTATCATATTAGCAAAAGCACATGAAGGAATAATTGGAGGAAATTATGGAGGGAAGGTACTGCGCATAGGATTATGGTGGCCAATAGTTTCTAAGGATGCAAAGGAGTATTCCGAGAATTGTGATGTCCATCAAAGGGTTGAAAATCCATTCAAGAGGGATGATATGCCATTAATACCTCAGGTAACTCTTAAATTGTTTTAAAAATGGGCAATTGACTTTTTAGGACCTATCAATCCACCAGCTAGAAGATCAGGAGAAAGGTATATTATTACACAAAAAAAATATTTAACCAAATGGGTTGAAGTAGCAACAATGAAAAATTGTATCCCAAAGATTGAAGGACGCTTCTTGTTTGAACATGTAATTACAAGATTTGGATTCCCTAGGATTCTGATGAGTGATCATGGAACTCATTTTATTAGTAGTATCATCCAGGAAATGATTGAAGAATTTAAGATACATCATGAGAAGAGAACTCCATACCATCCTCAAGCTAATGGAGAATGCCTTAACCAAGATTTGCAATGTGAACATGGATGATTGGGATTTGAAGATACCAACATTATTATATTGTTATAGAACTACATGCAAGAATCTCACGGGGAATACACCTTTCATATTGGTGTATGGACAATAAGTAGTAGTCCCTTTAGAATAATTGATACCTAGTCTACGCATTGCATCTATTACAAATGTGACAACAAGAGACACAACCCAAGAAAGATTGGCTCAACTTATGGAATTAGAAGAATATGGGATTATGGTTGGTTTCCATTAGGAAGTATAGAAATCAAAGGACAAAGCTTGTCCTGATAGACACATTAAGAAGAATAAATTAAAGGAAGGAGATATGGTTCTCCTTTATGACAATAAATACTTACAACACCGAGAAAATTTTTGAATGCATTGGCTAGGTCCATATGAGATAAAGTCTGTCACAGATGGAGGTAATGTGCAACTAAAGGAATTAACATGAAACAAGATGTAAGGATTGGTGAATGGTATTTGATTGAAAATGTATAGGGGCAATCTCTCCAGTAACCCTCAGTTGTTGCAGTGTAGGAAAACACAATTGTACATAGTGTATATAGTAGAAACTGAAAAAGATAGAAAAAAGTGGAAAAAAGGAGAAAAGAAAGAAAAAATGGGAAAAAGAAGAAAAATACAAAAATATGAAATAAGGGGTAGAGAAGTAGTTGGATGATGCCACGCGCAACATACAGTAAGTGGTGTGAAAAAATATGAATACCCTACAAACCATAAAAAGGTGACAAGACGGAAAACACAACATGAAGGGACATAAAGAGGTCAGAAAGAGGAAAACCAATGATCAGAAAAGTGGCATGCGACAGAGCATTTATGATAGGACATATAAAAGTAGAAATCATGCATGAGAAGGCTCATTGTGTCATTAAGAAAATAAGAGATAACAAACAAAAAATTCGTGTGAGTAGGTGATTTCAAGGGGATTTAGAGACGATTCAAATCAACATAGTCTAGATTTAAATGGCACCACCAAAGGTCATATCTCCCAGCAAAACTACAAGAAAAACCCACAATGCCATGAGATCTCCACAGGAGCAAGCAATCGAAGAAAAAAACCCTATTCATATATAGATATTGGTATACATGGATGCCATTCCTTCACCAGTCATGAATCTAGTGATTCCTACACTTGTAGAAGAATAACAGGTTCTAGTGAAAAAAGAGATGGAGGTCGAGACACGGGAAGAAACAGGAAACCCTAGCACCAAGGAGAACCCTATGCAAAAAATTGGATTAGGATCACCACAACAGATGGATGAGCACGATGATGAAATAATAGAGTCAAATGAACCTAGATGATAGGTCGAAGAAGCACAGAAGCCTATAGTAGAGCCAATGCAATAGATAGAGGAAGTATTGGTGGAAGATGTTACAAGACAACAAGATTCAGAAGTAGAAAAAGATGAGGATGCGAACCAAGAAGCAGGGCCATCAACAGTGACAAAAAATACAAGGGGAAAATATACAATACAAATATCACCGTGCAAACAAAAATAAGTAACACTAACACTACCGTGCATAAATGAAGGAGTCGCGATCCTTCCTGACATATTAGGATGTGTGGATAAATTGAGGTATTCAGACCATGATATTGCAGACAGGGACAAGTTATTTGAGTTTTCACCACAAGTATATATGGAGAGAAAAGGTACAACCTCATCAAGGGTTCCAATTTTAGAGCCAAAGAAGTGGATAACATGGTTGTATAACACAGGTATCATGAACCTATTGGAAATTCCCCATTTTGGGAGGGGAAAGGATGTCAATTCCTGTGTGAAACAACTATTGGCCTTGGTGAATGGGGTTTTTCTATGGATGGATATAACGGTATCAATAGATGTAGATTTAATTTCATAGATAACAATTTTTCCAACAAATGGAGAAAAGACAGAACAATATTTAGATGACAAGACAAAGGATAAATCTCTGGCAGAGGAGATGAAGAAGACATATAACACTGATAGAGGATCTAGGAGGTTGATAATTGACAAAATTAGTGAACCTGTGATGAGTTTGGAACCAAATATAATGGCTTGTAAACTTATAAGGAAATTTCGCAAGGAAGAAGCACCTGCAGGAGTTATAGCAGCAGTCGTGCAGTGCATGAAGGGGACTCTACTAAGTTGGAACCCATATTTACTAAATTTATTTTTGGATGACTGGAAGGATGCATAGAATATTGGAACGGAGTTCCATTATTCATGGTTTATTATATTGATAGATTTTTTGGGTTGGGGAGAACCCGCATACAATGGATTTTTCCCAAGGCCAGGAAAGTGTCACGCAACAAAGTATAAGACATTATGGCACACTTTAGATGAAAAAAAAAGGAAGGAAAATTATATTATATTTACCATGTATTATGATGAGATGAAGGAAAATATATCCAACACATGGAGTATACCAAAAAAAGTGGTGGAATAACATCAAATCATAGCTAATTTTAAGGCCTCCAGACAAAACATGTGGATCCAGGACAAAAGGGATCCCAAGAAGGAATGGTTACAACTAAGATATTGTGTGACAACATAAGAGGTACAATGGACCATGAAATACTAACTTGAATAATGGGGGGTACCAGTAGATTCCAAATAGGGATCAAAAGGTAAGAAGCAAGAAACAATTGGCACTTCACAGAAGTCAAATAGTCCAACAACAAATACAAAAAAGGCAAGAGAGTGCATGAAGGAAACAGGGGGGAGCACAACAATTAGAAATCCAAGGTAGAAGAACCCTATGCCCAAACCTTCAAAATAGGATAAGGACCACACATAAGTAACAAATGGATGATACAAAAGGATAACAATGTTCCTATGCAGGATGAAATAGGAGGAGGGGATATACTAGAGATGGATGTCTCAGCTAAAACAACACATACAAAAAATCTATCAATGAAGAGGACAACATTACAGGTAGGAGATCAACGCAAGAAGATGAAGGCACATAAAATCATTCCAGAGCTCACATTGACAGAGGATGATGTAGATCTAGTTGCAGAGAGAGTACAAGACCACACAACTGAGGCGTGGGATGATGCATAGAAACAAAGGGAATAAATAGTCAAGAAGTTGATAGAGGTTAAGGAGGAATTAAAACAACTTCAACTTACTAGCGCATAGCAGAGAGAACAAGTGCAATAGAAAACTTCACAAGAAATATCAGTTCCCGCTCTGGATATGGTACAGATAATATCAATGCAAAGTGAATTTTTTTACATAAATTAGGATATGTTACAAGTAGATGAGGATACAATGAAAAAGTAGTTGAAGGACATCGATCACTTGGAATTGGAATTTTCTAAGGTCCCAATGAAGGTGTTGTATAAAATTCAAGTCAGTGTCGCATAGGAGATTCAATTGAGGGCCCAAGAAGATGTGATATATTTACAATTGATTAAGAAAGTAAGTGACATGTTGAACATAACAATCAACTAGGTGCAGGTTGAGAGGGATGAAGTGAAACAATGCACTAGCCAGATAGAGCAGCGGGTAGAAAAAGTGTTTAAAACAATTGTTGAAAACGTGCAAGAAGGGAACATACCAACATAGGAGAAGATTGAGAGTATAACGCATGCTATGGAGGTGTATATGAACCACATTACAAAGTTGAACGAACTCCTGGCACCCATCATGTAAGAAGAGGTTGGAACACAGAGGGAGTAAGAGTTTACACGTCATAAGGAGAGCATTTTGCAGATGATCTAGGAAATGAAAGAGCTATATGATAGAAGCGAACAACTATGGACTAATATTGAGGAGGATGACAAATTGAAAGAGTTAGAAAATAAAGAAGAAGGAGTGAATACTACAGTGTAGGAACTCAAGCAGAGGAAAAAGAAATGAAAATGTCAGATAGATTGAAGAGTGCGCAGGAGTTGAAGAAATTGCAAGCAGAACTTAAGACCATTAGAGAAGAAGTCAAGGCAGGCTAAGTTGGAGCCATTACAATAAGGAGAAGAAAATATTATGATGGATATTGATGCAACCAAGGGGTATATTGAAAAAATCATCTTGGATATTGAGGATTGTTGAAGGAGCATAACAATACGCATACTGTGGAGTCTGTAGCAGAGAAGAATGCACAAGTAAAAACTTGAGTTGAAGATATTACAGGAAAATTCCATGCACTGGAGAAGTCAGTGAAGATGAAAACATTGCCTGAGTGGCTTGGGACGAGCCACAACTGAGTGTTGGGGTCCTATTGGTGTAGGAAATTTTGGGGAACAACATAGAAATCAAGGAAGACATGGACATTTTTTTTAACAATGCAATAATACAGGAAGACGTGTCCATTTTGGGGAACAATGTAGAAATCAAGGAAGATAGTTAGAAAAGGGATCAAGAAAGGAGCACACGGTGGGTAATAAGGAAAAACAACACAAAGAAGAAGAAAAGGAAGAAAGACAGATGAGGATCAACCATGCACAGGAAGTTAGAATGTGTAAAAACCTAATCCACTTAGCGTTAGGGTTTTGATTATTATTGTAACCAGTTTTAACCTATTTTGTAGTATAAATATGTATTGTAAGATCCGAGGAGATCTGGTGGTTTTTTGGGAGTAGTTGAGAGTTAGAGTCTTTGGAGAGTTCAAGTTTTTGCAAGTACTTTGGTGCAATTATATCTTAGATATAGTTTTTGGAGTCAGTTTTGGAGACAAATTTATGCATTGTAATTGAGGTCCAAGTCACAAGATGTGTAGCTTAGTGCAACGCTGGTCAGCCTCACATATGCATGTGCATTCCATATGCACTTCTGATTTAATGCGTGCAGTGAAATGACTTGATGAAGATGAATAAAAGAGAGAATAATCCCAGATCTTTGTGGACGTAGCCCAGGGGGGTGAAACATGATAAAATTATGTTTCTTTATGTGGAATTTTGTTTTATTTCTTGTAGTTACTTTGTTTATGATGAACGCATGAATTTGGTAGAAGTAAAATGCAACATGCACTAGAATACGTCATGCTATTTACTACCGAATTCATGTTAATAAATGGAATGATGTGTTAGAATAATAGATTTGATTAATGTTGAGGTAAAAAGCATGCCTAACATCCCCATGAGAAACATCCCTTGCATGATTTCAGACATATGAGTCCTACAGTAACCCATAAGCCATCTCAGGTGATACTTCATTGTGCACTCTATGCGTAGTGTTTCCTTTTAATCTCTAGAAGGGTTGATGGTTTGCAGGGTTTTGTTGGAAACCTAAAGTAGAACCCGGGTCATCCCAAACATTCCAACAATGATTGTCATGCAATGGCATATAAACATTGTAAAATGTATTATTGTTTAAATAGAAAATGTCTCACAACTAACTAATGGGTGGAGCATGTGTATTGGCCATGACACCACTAGAGGAAAGAGTGAGGGAGATTGGAAGGGGGGTTCATTATGAAAAGATAACCCAATCCTCTTTCCTTAGTTATTTATTTTTGGAAATAATAAGTTATTTCCCTTTTTCTTAATTTCCAAGATTATCAATTAATGAGGGAGGATTGGTAGTTGGAGAAACAACCACCCTCAATGCATGGAATAATGGAAATTTGGATAGAACAAAAAAAACTATCATACCAGAGTACAACAGGAAATCATCCTAGTTCCCCATGATTGACCCATGGGTTCCTTCTGATGGAAGAAAGAAAGGGGACATGTCGAAAAACTTGGGGGAGAAGCGAGAGAAGGAACATGTGCATGCAAAGGAAGTTAGTTTTGGAATGATAGGGAATGGCATGAAAAAAATGTGTTATTTCAAGAGGATATATTGTACAATAGAAGTAGAGAGTGTGTGAGAGTAGATATGCAAGAATTAGAGCAATAAAGTGTTGTTTCTCTAGAAGGAAAATCAAAACCCAACCTGAGATGAGAGGGTCATGTGATTGATACTTGATGGAAATAAACTGACACTGGAAGGGGAGAGTGTTGAGGGATGGTGTAGCCATGAAGGGAATCCCTTATGCAGAGTAAATCCAATTAGGAAGGCATCTAATAAACCTTATGGAAGCCCTGGGCTAGGTGGGTGTAAGTATTTTCAGCCAGTGGTTTTTTTGAAGGAGAGTGGCCTTCACACTTTGAATTTCTCTGAGTGTATGAGGAAATACTTGGTGGTATCATGGATTGGAATGAGTGTGGACATAATCTAGATGTATAGTGCATCTAATCCTATGGTTGGGTGTAAAATTTCTCACCCACAGTCAAATGGGCTAGCTACTTCTCATAAATAGATAAGTATTCTTGAGCCCTATGTATTTGAATATAATGAATGGATGGAGGGTTCCTGTATTTGCATTCATGATTGTATATTCCTATTTAATAGGCTTAATACTTGTTTCATTTGCAAGCCTTTTTTCTTGTGTAACTGTGGAATTGTATGAATTGTGTATGTTTTGCACATTTGGACATAATAACTTTGTATTTTGTTCTAAAGGATAAAAACACTCCATATTGGTATAATGGGTGTAATTGTATGGTTATGGGAAAGCATATGTAAGGAAAGTGAATGGTTGTATGTCTATGTTTTCCTATGTACACAATACTATACCTACTATATTGGGTTTTCCTATGAAAGGGAACCATATTTATAAGTTATGGAATGACTGAAATGTGCATGAATACTTTATCTTTGTGAATAAATTCTCCTTATTGTATTGTTGTATTCATGAAATTGAAATAAAAAAGGAGGAGTCTGTGTATATGAATCTTTGAATGACCATTAGGAAAATCTTTGATTAGATTTCATGAGATATATATGTTGTAATTCCTATGGATGAAAGCACATATCTAGGAATCTATATGGAATGTATGGTTGTGTGATTTTACTATAGTTATAGGGAAGCTTACATAAGGGGTTATCTCCTTTGGAAGCATATGTAGAGGACCTGGGTGTTGGAGTAATCAGAGGGGGGGTGAATCAATATTATGAAATATTTTACCAATTTTGATTAGGAAATGTAATCATTAACTTTATCAGTAGTGTATCATCAATATATCATGAGCAATATCAATCAACATAGCATAACAAATAATTGTAGATACACAATACACCAAAACTTACATGGAAACCCAAATGGGAGAAAACCCAACACCAAGATTACATTCATAGGAAACACCAAATTTAAAATTATTCAGAACCAACTAGAATGAGGAACCGACCCCCTGATTTATAGGAACCAACCTGAAGGAAGCTACAACTCCCTGAATTCTCCAGCTACAACTGGAAGGAGGCCATGACACCCTAATTTACAGGCTCCAACTTGAAGAAAGATCCAACTCTATGAGTTCTATGGAACCAACCAAAAGGAGTATACAACCCACTTTCTTTGCCCCATCATGTTGCCTTGAAATATAAGTGTAGACACAAGATGTCACTACCACTAATAAACTTGTAACTTCCTCTCTCATTGATACATCAACCTACATTTGTCACTATCATATCAACCTGTAACTGATAATCAACCAATCATCCAAAATGTCATTGTCTATGTCACTGATATACGATAATCAACCAATTATATCCAGAACCACTCACATGGATATCAAAACCATCATCATACCATGTACATCAACCAAATACCATAACATGTACCTCAACCATATACCATATCACTCATGATATGTATAATCATGAAACATACCATATATCAAATATATAATCCAATGTATCCAAGATATTCCTCAAGAATATACCATACAATAAACCATATACCAAGTATCCAAGATGTGCTAATGTCTCAACAATATGCCTCAAGTATGCACCATAACAACCAAGATCATATACCAAGTATATGCCTCAAATATATTCCAATATAAAAAATATGTGCCTCTAATAATGAACCATAATAGCCATACACAATGTACCAAGGATATGTCTCAAGCATGTATCAATATCACCAAGACATGGACCTCATCCATATGCAACCATGTACCCAAAAATGCCTCCAAAACATTTCTTAAGCATGTGCCATACCATCCATGATATAAGCCTCAAATAGACATATAAAACAAATACCTTTACTCATGAAGAAGAACTGATGCATACCATCTCAGACTCTGTAACAACGTTATTGTATCATCATACCTTGCTGCAACCTGAACCAAGCATCCTTATACAAATATGATTTAGCCTCATTGGACATATTCCAATTATCACATGAGGCCTCACATGACAGACACTAAAAAACCTGCAAGGGTTCCTCACGAGACACCAGTAGCCTTACCTACATGGGTCGAACTAATTAGGTTTTATTAGAAAACTATCGCTCTCTTATGCAATCCTAAAACTTTCACACTCCTTATGCTTTTTCTTCCTCAAATTCACCATTTCAAATTCTCAAATATATCACTTGAAAGATATATAAGCATTGAACTTGTGTCTAAATATGAGAGGCTTCTTGAGGTGTATTTATACTTTTCCAAGTGACTTATTTTCTTCACTTTAGGGCTGGCCTATACTTTATTGTTATAACCATTTTACCCTTTAATTAATGACTTGTAACTTCTTGTTTCAACCATTTAGGGGATTATTAACTATTATTTGGGGATTCCAACTTCAAGACCTCATAAGTCCTCAACCATGAGGAACTATGTGATGTACCACCTACCATTGGAAATGGCATGATGAGAGCTATCCATCTATGAGGGTTTTGTATGTACTTGTAATGTTCTTCAACCTCATTTTCCTTAGTCACCTTAAAACCTCATGACCACACCTCTAGGTTTATTTTAGACTTATTGAAAGCATCTTCCCATGAGGGCCATGCTTAAATCTATGCTATAATGGGACCACTTTGGTTACTTCTTCAAATATACCCATTACTTATAGAGACTTCTAGACTTCCTTTAAAGTTGACATCAATGAAAATTAATTTTCCAACAATATCCCCCTTTGGAATTAATGACAACATTCATGCTCCCTCTTTGACCAATGCTCCCCCTTTCTGCATGATTTTGTTCTTTCTCCCCCTTTGACATCAATGGCAAAGGGTAACTTCCCCTGAAAATGCTCTTTTGAACTTTCTCTCTTCCGATGATTTTGTCCATTGGTTCTTCTTGATGAAGTAGACTACTAACATATAAACACGAATTCATATTAATACTCCTTCATTATATTTGCACATATGATTTCTCTTCCCTTGTATTTTGAGTGAAAAACATGTAGATCACTATGGAGCAGAAACTATTCCAAGTTTTTTTCAAGGATACTTAAATATCTCTCTTGGGAGAGGTTTAGTGAAGATGTATGCAATATATTCCTTTTTCTCAATATACTTTGACTCGATATTCTTTTCTATAACTTATTCTCGCAGAAAGTGAAACTTGATTAGAATATGATTGGTCTTGGAATGCATCACTAGATTCTTGGAGATACTAATAACACCGGTGTTGTCACAAAATATTGAAATGGGCTATGTTATCACCCTATAAATTTTACGTTGATTTATGGGTGATTTTGTAGCACTTGAAAAGTACAAGTTTTGTAGTCCCAGGGGTTTCGGTGATTTTGTAGCACTTGCATGCTAGCTGATGGCTCTAGTGTGATGAATGGAAAAAGTGATATTTTAGGAGAAATCTACATGTTTGGGCAAATAAATATTTTTTCTTTTATATCTAAAATTGGCTCTCAGGATTATGCAGGGTTATTGTTTTAGTTTGCAAAAATATTGGACCCAAAGGCCCAATGTCCAAGTCAATCCCTGAGATATCAAGTATTCAATCCAAATTTTGAGTCAAGCACCTAACACAACATACAACTTGTCACAAAGTTATTGCCCGAGCTATCAAGCTCCAAATCCAAGAGATGATCCCACAAGGGGATAACTTTTATGTGCTACATGTCGAAAAGCATGTAAGGTGCCCAAAATTATAAAAAATAAAAATGGAGTTTCTCCACTTCAATGTGGGATACCCCCATCATAGGAAAAATAAACACGCAACCCTGCCCACACCAGACACCAAATTTCACAATTGTCAGGTGTCAAATGAATGGTTTTGAGCACAAAGCAGGGATCCTTTATATTTTATGCAAATTATCATAGCCTCCAAGTGTTGATATGAAATCCTAGGTGTCGAAGGAAAGTGCCAAGCTTGGATGACTTATAGGTGTTGAATGTGAGGTTCATACAAAATTTCATCACCGAGGCTGGAAACCTTTACCCACAAAAGAAGGTTGGTGGGGGAGTAGGTAGGGAAGTTGATTGAGGAATGAATGTTGCCTCCAATCCATTTGGTCATCCAATTTTTTCCATTTTGTATCAACCCGCTCCCATGTATTCTAGAAGAGGGTCAATAGCTAAAATGAGGCCCCTGCAAGAATTATTCCTATTGCAGAAATGATTCCAAGTGGCTGATTGTTCACACAACAAACAACATTTTTATATAGATGGGTAGAAACACGAATGCAATGAAAATTTGTGTGCACATGTGTCTTAATGGGTTTATCTCTCCCTATGAAGTTGGTGAAATAGTAAGTCAATATTCTATTCTATTCTATTCTCTGTTGCAAAAATGGGTCGAACTATCATTTGTTGGAATATGAGTTTCTTAGCACTAATATTATCAGTTGCTAGGGCCAAGTTGGCTCCAATTTGGGCACATTATCTCAGGTCACCACCATCTCTATTAAATTTTGCAGATTATTCTCTGTGAAATACTCATTCCAGTGACAAAATAACTTTGTTATCAGTCCCATGGTTTTTACAGCGGCAACAAGGAATGTTCAACTCTGCATGTGTTTAATGGATACACCAAGTGTGTGAAATTTAAAGGGAAAGTGTCAATTGGTTTTGATGATGTTCCTCATGGCCATGCAGGGATTGTATATGAAAATGTTGGCGATTGTGTATGAACTCATCTGAATGTAATGCTCTATGCATGCAATTTCCTTCATTGTTTCTACTATAATTTCCTTGGGATTCATCCCTGATAGATTCCCTGAGGGTTTAGTGTCTTCTCTATAATATTTCTACTACAACGGAATTCAAATGGTATAAAGAAGTATTTTCTATCTTTCCTCTGATAAGCCATTTTTCAACTGACCAATGTCCAACAATTTTTTGATATTTGACCTATGACTCCATTGCCCAATGGACCTTCCATCTACTTTTCCACCAACTCTTTAAATTCACTTTAATAAAGAGATATAGTATTTGAGTTAAATCAAAACAATCCTTTTAGTGATTGATTTAAAAGAGAGATCCATATCTGGGTTTCCCCAAGTTGGTCTATAGGTTACCTTTGTGACTTGCCTCCACAGCAAAGGAAAATTATGGAGTGATAACATTTTGGCACCATTGTTGAGGAACACAAGTTAAATTTACCCTTGAAGAGAACCATAAAGTTTCAGATATGATTATTGATGGTGGACATAATTTATACACAAGGAGGATGTAAAGAATTCATCTAGCGACTCCAAACAAGCTTCAACCAAATTTAGAGAATTCACTGGAGGACGAGCTCATTTGAAAACAATATGGAGGGACAAAGAGTCAGGTATCAAAGTAAAAACTTATTTCAAGAATGTTTATTCATATTCATCAAGTGCCTCTTGTATTTTCCTGAGCATGTCAAAACATTTTTCCTTTACTTGTTGCATTCTAATGAGTACCATAAATATGCATTTGAAAATCCTTCGTTTGAAAATGTGAATAAATCTTCTTCATATATTACTGATCTTGATCAAAAACCTCCATTCTAATCATATGATGTAAATGACCAATTTTGTAAGCTCCGTGAGATCAAGGCTGATGTATCTGATGTATTTCCTTCTGTGCCAAATCCTATATCTACCAAAACACAAGAGATATACAAAACTCTTAAATTGCCTCTTATTCTTCATGCTTTTCCTCCAAAACACTATAAATACCTACCTATATTTGATGGAGGACTTGAAAATATTTCAACTGAAAAACACCTTCATGGTTTTGAGCATTTCAGTGACCTCTTTGAGATTGAATGTGACGATGTTTTAATGAGATCCTTTTCCCATTCATTGCAAGGAGAGGCCAAGGAATGGTTCAAGAATTTACAACCTCAATCCATCAATTCATGGGAATAATTGAGAAATTTCTTCCTAAAATTATGGGGTGAGAGAAATTCCTAGGACCAGTATGTTACAGAGTTTCAATCCATGAAGAGGTAGAGAAATGAGACAGTCTTTGTATTCAGTAAAAGGTTTGTTAATTTCTATTACAAGATGCTTGAGGAGATCCAACCTTCTGAAATTTCTACTATGATGTGTTATGCAACAAACTTTCATATGGATCTGATCCATGTGGATATTGGTGGCCACCCTACTATTCCAACTAGCTCAAAACAGTCTTCTCGAAACTTACTATTTTTAGTAGTTTTTCAGTTCCTAAATTCTGGGGCCATTTTGAGGGCCTAAATGATGTTTTTTTTAGAAGGCACCTCAATGATAACCTATGGCTCTTATTGAGACCCCAAAATGAATCTCCTCACCGATACATTTCCAATGATCTATTGTGTGCCCCAAACAGAGATCGTATGCCAAAGTTACGTCCCCAAGAAGTTGATACACCAAACTACCCAAAATAGGGTCCATAAAACAGTTGGATTTTCATCTTATGGGGTTAGGGTTTTGGATTTTATTTATGTTAAAAAGGCCTTGGAGCCTAATTGTAACAATCATATTCTTGCAAATGCGAGTAGTTGTCACATCTCTTCTCAGAGATAATCTTCCACCATTCTAGCGAGTCCCTCACTCTGTATTTCTACAGTTTTGTACATTTCGCTCATTAATAGAAATTGTGTATCACTATATCACCGTGTTTATGGTTGCATATCTGATATATTTATATTATTTAATTGGATATATGAGATATATATGTACATTTATTTATTATATCTCTACTCTCATTTAGTGCCAAAAATAATTTAGATCAGTGGTATCAGAGCAAGTTGATCTTGATCATTTTTCAGTGCATGTCCCCAATGAGGTTTGAGTATAGAAATTTGGGTCTCAAGATTATCTCTCCAGAGGAAAATTTCTCTTGCACACCCAAGAAACCCTCCATGGAGGAAGAAAATAAAAATGACGAAGCAGACGATTCTATTAATCTGTTGCTTGAGCAAGCTCTCATGCGACATAGGAATGAAATGATGGAGAATTTTTCCCACATACTTCAATGCCTTCTGATAAAAATGGACGTGTCTTCATCAAGTGACCACTTTGGAGGCACCTTTCCTTTCATGGTACAATTTAATTTTTATATTCTCATATTTGAAGGACATATAGATACAAATGCCCTAGAAAAACGGTTAAATCCGCTATAAGGTTATTTCTTTGTTCACAATTTTTTCGACAGGAAAAAGATCACCTTCACACTCCTTAAAGATATCCCCCATGTCAAAAATTGGTGGGAAAATTACTGGGAGAAAATTTCCACAGAGGAGTCTGGAATATATGGGGACAAGCCCACTTGGGATTTTTTTGTGGATGCAGTAAAGGAACAATGTTACCCTGTTGGAAACTATGAAGACCAATACATAAGATGGACCACGTTGCGTCAATAGAGGGGCCAAGAAGTGATGTAGTTCACTAATACCTTCCATACCTTGCACACTAATATGGGTATCAAAGACTTCGAGCAACATTTGGTTCTAAAATACCATGGGGATCTACATAGATACATCCAAACTGAAAGGATTTTCTGGATATCTCATCACTAGGCGTTTCTTATCAATATGTTGTTAAAATCAAGTAGAAATTTAAGCACCAGAACAAGCGGGAGTTCGGGTCTGAAAATACACAACAACCAAAGTATGGTAAAGACGACACTAAAAACAAGCCTTCAAAAAGCCAATCCAAGCCATAGGAAAATAAGGTAATGGAAAGATGAAGAAGGAAACTGGAAAATGGTGTGATTTCAACAAAACCCCTTGGAACAAAACCGATGAGTGTCACTCAAAAAATTCATTGGTGGTTGAGATCAAAGACAAGGAGCCGAACCCTGATTCAAAATCTGATTCATAGATACTGGTAGAAGACAAATCATCGATGTAGACCCCACTACTATTGTCATGACCGCAACTATTCAACCAGAAGAACCAACATATCTTGAAGAGGGGGAGCGCCTTTTTCATTCACATATGTGGGTGAAGGGGACCTCACTTCATTTAATTGTTGATAGAGAAAGACAAAAGAAACTCATCTCAATAGTGGTCGTCAAACAGTTGGGACTGTCAACAACACCACACTCGCAACCATACAACATCAGGTGCCTTCGCCAGGGATGAAACCTCCATGTCAACCAACAATGTCAATTTCCATATGACATCCAACCCTTCAAGGTTGAGGTATTATTTGATGTTTCCCCATTGGATGTATGTGATGTTCTATTGGGACAACCATTTGCATGGAAGTGCCATGCTATTTATGAGTCTCGACCTCGTAGTGGAACTGTTACATTTATTTATTATATCTCTGCTCTCATTTCGTGCCGAAAATAATTTGGATCAGGATTTGTCTTTTTTTCTCATGCAAAGTAGATCTAAGTCATTGCAACATATGTTTTTTGATGCACGGGAAGTTGAATATAACCTTGAATCTTGTGGAAATATTCCATATCAGATTGAGGACAATGAATTGGATGCTGAAGAATATGAGACTGGACAGGAACAAAAAGCAATAGTTTTGAATTTTGAGCAGAAGATTAATAATATTACACATGCTATTGAATTTTTTAATGCTGACACTTTCTCAGAGGGATATATTTCACCTATTCAAGAAGAAGTTGTTGACCCGAATTATTTTGATGCTGATTTGAATTTGGATCCATGTCATCATGAGCAAAATATGATAGTTTCATAAATCTTTTTGAACTCTGCAATTATGATGATTTTACAGGAAGTGCAGAGAATCTTGTTGAAGAGCAAGCTATTATCCCAATTTTCATGTTTGATGACATTGCAGATGTATTTTACTTGCCAAAGTATTATGAATATGATGATGATTATATTGTTGTTCTTTAGGTTGACTTTTTAGAACAAGCAACTTCATTTTATCCATCAAGAAATGCCGAATTACAACAGTCCCAGGAAAGCAGTCAGCCTGCATATTTGTTTATGACAACGATGACGAACATGAGGAAAGTACCAAATAAGGTGAAGGAAATAATATACCCTTTTTATTTTCTTCATTCCAATTACTGAAGAAGAATTTTCATAGTGTTATAAGCCAACATTTCCATAGTTATGCTAGAGAACATGGAGAAAACAATGAGTTTGCTGACATAAATTATCTGCCCTTATGATTTGCTTCGTTCAAATTGTTGAAAGAAAATTTTGAAACCATTAATGAAGTTGAGAAATGTGGGATGATGTAAAGTCACACTGATTCACTGGAACAAATAAACAACAAATTGCAACAATCTTCTCATGTGTTTGATGACCATGTAGCATGCTATATGGAGAGTTTCAACAGTCAAAATTTGCAACCTATGATCAATTGTAAATATGAAAATAAAATTGATGATTAGTTGATGTCATAATAAACCATGTATTTCATCCCAACAAGGGTTTTACTGCATCTGTTTCATGTATACTTTCAATCCTTTCATGACAGCTCTAAATAAAATGTGTATGAGAAAAAAAATGCAAATGAAAGGGTGGATTCACGACATATAAATCACCTAGAGTAGAGTCATAATCTATTGGATGAACTCAACATTAGTTTTAATTCTTATGATGATCCTTTTGCATCATGCTTGCAGGTGTTAAATAGTCCCAAAGTTTTATATTTTGTCAGCATTGGATTTGTTTGCAAGTTTTCATTTAATTTTCCATCAAGTAGTCTTCTCACTTTACCTCTGAAGGACATGAAAAAAGCTCAAACAATGGACAAAGAAATTGCATGGTTTCACTAGGTTTTTGATTTCACTTGACTTGGAAAGTTCATTTAGAAGCTTAGTATAGGTAGTAGTCTGAATAAGATCCCAGTATGAACATTCTTTCAACAATCTACATTTTTTTTCCAGGCTCTAGGGGCTTGTTTGAGTCCATATAGAGATTTCTTCAATATGAAAAAATAATGTTCCCTTTCTGACAGTAGGAATCCTTCTTGTTATTCAATGCATATTTCTTCTTCTATTTCACCATTTAGAAATGTCGATTTTACATCCATATGATATACTTTGATTCTCTTGGAACATGGATAGGCCAAGATTATAATGATTGCTTCCATTCTAGCAACAAGGGAAGATTTTACTTCAAAATATACTCCTTTAAATTGTGCATATCCTTTGCATACTAATCTTGCCTTGTTTATGGTTACTTGTTCATATTTGTTTAGTTTTTTTTTGAATGCCCATTTTGTACCAATCACATTTTTTTTCTTCAGTCTTGACGCTAGTTCCCATGTTTCATTCTTCTCTATTTGATGTAGTTCTTATTCCATGGAATTTATCCAATGTTCTTCATTAATGGATTCCTCAAAGCTGTTGGGTTCAATTGTGGATAGTAGTGCAAGGTGTGTCTGCTCTGGTGGACGAAACCTTTTACTTCCTCTAGCTTCTATTCCTGTATTTTTATCTCCAATAATCTATTCTAGTGGATGATTCTTATGAACCCAATGGTTAGGTGTCCTAGAGGGCATCATAAATTCATGTTGGTCATTTTCTTCCTGTTCTTCTTCTGGCTTCTATTCTTCTTCTTCTTCTTCTACCTCTTCTTATTTTAGTTCTTCTTCTCTTTCCTATTCACTTGGTTTTTTTCCTTTCTTCTTTGATCTTTTGTACATTTACTTCATCAATTTTTACATTTATAATTTCCACTGTCTTGTTGAGTCTCATATTATAACATTTGAATGCCTTGTTTTTTCTTGAGTAATCAACCAATATTCCTTTATCAACTCGAGAATCAAAATTTCCAACTATGTCATCTTTTTTTATGTAGCACTTGCTTCCAAATACTCTAAAATGTTTGACATTTGATGGTATTCCCTTCCATAACTCATATGGTGTTTTATCATTGTTATTTCTGAGCATTCCTCTATTCAATATATGAATGGTTTTGTGTAATTATTGTACCCAAAAGGTATTACTCAACTTGGATTCCTTCAACATGGTTCTATCCATCTTTGTTACAGTTTTGTTCTTCCTTTCAACGACTCCATTTTGTTGAGGTGTCCTAGTTGTTGATAACTTCCTTTTTTATTCCATGATCTTCACAGAATTCCATGAATTATTTTGATATGAATTCACCTCCATTGTCTGATCTTAAGCACTTAACTCTCAAATCCATTTTGTTTTCAAACATCTCCTTGAAATTTTTGAATCCCTTTGATTTCCTTTTGATAAAATACAATGCAGTCATTCATGTATAATCATCAATAATTAGCATGAAGTATTGTTCACCATTTAGTCCCTTTTTTTATCATTGGTCCACGTAAATCAATGTGCACAATTTCCAATGGATTTATTGTAGAGTATTCCTTTGATCTGAATTGTGTTCTTGTCTATTTTCCATGTAGACAATTCTTGCACATAGTACTAGCCAGTTTTGAAATTTCGAACATTTCTCTTATTGCTTCCTTTATGCTAATCTTGACCACATTGTCAATGTTCATGTGTCCCATTCTTCTATGCCAGAGCCAACTTTCATTTTCCTTTCCTAAGAAACATATTTCCTTTCCAATCTCATTTAAGATGTATATGTTGTTTGGAGTCCTTACTATTGTAGCCACCAATTTTCCTGATCTTTCTTTTCTTATTTCACACTTCTCTGAGTCAAATATAATTCTATGTCCTTGATCACACATTTGACTCACTCTCAAAAACTTATTCTTCATGTTTTCAACAAGTAGCACATTTTCTTCCCTAGCATCCTTACTTCCAAGATTGATAGTAACTTTCCCTATAATTATGGATGAGTTGTCATTTCCAAATGAAATTAATCCATTTCTTTCTTTCTTCAGAGTTATACATTTGTTCTTGTCACCCGCCATATGTTTTTAACAACCACTGTCAATGTACCAATCACTTCTTATTGTTTTTTCTTGTAGTGCAAGAGATAAATATTCAACATTTAGTTTATCCTGCTTCCTTATCCAAATTCTTGATGGTCCTTTTTTATGATTGTTGAATTTTTTCTTTGGTTCCTTTGGAGGAACTGTCAACATACAATCTTTGTCTATGTGTCCAAAATTGTTTCATTTATAACATTCTACTTCATCGCTTAATGAGCCAAAACTGTTATAGTATTTGTTGTATGCTTCATGAGACTTTCTGAGATAATTAATTCTAGGGTGACCTTCATAGTTTCTTATTTTCTTAGTATAATCTTTGTATTTTATAGATTTGTGCCCCAAATTGTTACAATAATAACATGAATCAAGAAAGATAGTTTGATACATGGGAGGTCTTCTGAATGGTGTTGTTCCTCTATTATTTTCTTCTTGATTTATTTCCATGGTTGGTTGTTGATTCTGAAACCTGAGTCTTCTAGATAAAACCATCCTTTTGTAATCGTCTTAATGATCATTATCATATGAAGGATTGCATTCTTCCTTCTTAGTGAATCCTCTAGTGACTTATGCATAAGTATTTTTTTTGGCTTCCTCTTATGTAGTCATAGAGATCAAACCCTTCTTTGTATGTGTTTGGTTGCATCCAAATCCAAACTTGTCATGATACGACCTTTGAGAATTGATGATTTCATCTAGTATTTTGTTGTTGTTCTGCTGCATATCTCTTTTCCGAATTTCCTTTATTATAGAAAAAAATTATGTTTCTAAGATATCCTTCTCTTTTTCTTTTTCTTCCAGTTAGATTCTAAGTATTTCTTCAATCCTTATAGCTTCTTCAACTTGGAATTTTAGATTCAAAATCATCTGTTAATATTCTTCATAGTTAGGACCTTGAGAAATTTCTTTCAACTTGAGTAATTCTCCCTTGAGAAAATTATTTTTCTTCCTTTCTTTCTTTAGTTTTCTTAAAGTTCTAATTAGTTGTGCTTCAATATATACCTCTCTTTCTTCTTCATAATCCTCTTCATCATTTTCAAAATCCATAAAGATTATATTTTCTTAATCAATTTCGCTATCATCATCCTCATCTGATGATGAATTATCCTCCTTTGAGTAGAGACTTTTCTTGGAGAATTTCTTCTTGTTTATTCTCTTACATCCCTTCTGATATTTATTTTCTTTATTGGGAACTTATTCTTCATCATTCTCTTTGTTCTTAGAATATGGACATTTGCTAGCAAAATGACCAATTTTACCACAATTAAAACATTTAAAAGGAATCTTACCTTTGTACTTGCAAGTTCCTTTCTTTAACTTCCTTACGAAGATGGACATTTCTTCATCTTCATCAAAATCATTTCTACAACTACGGTTTGACTTTGGATTTTGCTTATTATTCTTTGTCTTGTTGGATTCCTTGAACACTGCTTCCTTCCTGGCTAGATTATCCTTCTTTGTCCTCATTTCATAGTCTATCAGTATTCCATGTATCTCATCCATCCTCAATGTGGGAAGATATTCTCTTTCTTCCAGGGCTCATATTTTAGGATCAAATATCATTGGAGGAGATATCAATACATTTTGAGCAATTATCGATTCTTTAATTTCTTCTCCCAATCCTTTAATGGCATCTACTATTTCATCAACTTGTAGAAAGTAATTTGCAATATCTTCGTCTTCCTTCATCTTCAATTTCTCACAATTTCCTTTGTAGGCTTGAGGCTTGGCCCCTTTTAATTTAACATATCCTTTGTAAATATTTTGAGGTTTGTCTCAAATATCCTTTGCAGAATTACAGTGCATAAACTTCACATATAGTGAGTGATATAGGGCATTCAAAATTTCATTTTCGACCTTTGAAATGTTTTCATTGATTTTATTTCCATCTCTATCTATTGGAGGAGTGGTAGGTGTTGTGTATTCATCTACTACTACTTGCCAAAAATCAAATCCATGTGCTTTTATATATGCTTTCATTCTTCTTCTCCAAAAGGCATAGCTTTTTCCATTACACTGTGGTACTCCAATATTAACGTACTCCATGATCGTATTTCTAGTGTTTAGATAGTTTTCTTGAAGGACTTCCTCTTATACCAATTGTTGGAATACTAAGAAGGGGGGGTGAATCAATATTATGCAATCGTTGACCACTTTTAATCATAACATGTAATAATTAACTTTATAAACAATATATCATCAATATATCATGAGTAGTATCAATCAACAAACTATAACAAATAACCACATATACACAATACATCTGAATTTGCATGGAAACCAAAATGGGAGAAAACCACATAATTCTTTCTTATATGTCAAATATTATATTCATAGGAAGCACCAACATCCAAATTCTCCAACATCAAATGGAAGGAGGAACCAATCAATTGATTTAGAGGAAGCAACCTGAAGGAAGATACAACTCCCTGAATTCTCTAGCCACAATTGGAAGGAGGCTACGACCCCCTCATTTATAGGCTCCAACCTTAAGGAAGCTCCAACTCCCTCAGTTCTCTGGCACCAAACAGAAGGAGGCTACATCCCCCTTTCCTTTACCCATCCCGCCACCCCGAAATACAAGTGTAGACTCAAAATGTCACTACCATTGATCAACCTATAACTTCCTCTATCATTGATACATCAATCTGCCACTATTAGTGTCGCATCAACCTTCAATTGATGATCAACCAATCATACAATATATCTTTGTTTGTGTCAATGTCTTTGTCACTGATATACCATCATCAACCAACTATAACTAAATCCACTCACATGGATATCAGAACCATCATCATACCATGTACATAAACCATGTACCGTAACCTATAGCATAACATGTACCTCAACCATATACCATATCACTCATGATATGTCTCAATCATGCCACACACTATATATCAAAAATATAATTTAATGTATCTGAGATATGCATCAAGCATATACCATACAGTAAACCATATACCAAGTATCCAAGATGTGCCTATATCTCAAAAATATGCTTCAAGTATGCACCATAACAACCAAGATCATATACCAAGTATATGCCTGAAATATATGCCAATATCACAAAGATGTGCTTCTAACAATGAACCATAACATCCATACACAATGTACCAAGGATATGTCTAAGTCATGTATCAATATAACCAAGACATGAACCTCATCCACATGAAACCATGTACCAAAAAGGGCCTCCAATTCATTCCTTAAGCATGTGCCATACCATCCATGATAAAATCCTCAAACAAACACATAAAATCCATACCTTTACTCATGAAGAAGAATTGATGCATACAATCTCATGCTTTGTAACAACCCTGTTGTATCATCATACCTTGTTGTAACATGAACAAATAATACTTCTTCAAATTTGGCTTAGCGTCGTTGGACATATGCTAGTTATCATGGGGGGCTCATGTGACAGGCACTAAACAACCCACAGGGGTGCCTCATGGGACACCAATATATTGACCCACGGGGGTCATCCTAATTAGTTTTTTATCAGAAAACCCTCGCTCTCCTCTGCAATCCCAAAACTTTCACACTCCTTATTCTTTCACTGCCATAGATTCTCCATTTCAGATTCTCCAATAGATCACTTGAAAGATATATAAGAATTGAACTTGTGTGTAAAGATGAGAGGCTTCTTGAGGTGTATTTATAGTTTTCCAAGTGAATTATTTTCTTCACTTTAGGGTCGACCTATACTTTCTTATTATACCCATTTTAACCTTTAATTAATGACTTGTAAATTCTTTTTGCAACCATTTAGGGGATTCTTAACCATTATTTTGGGCTTCCAAATTCAAGACCTCAAAACTCCTCAACCATGAGGAACTACATGACGTACCACCTATTATTGGAAATGGAATGCCGAGAACTATCCATCTATTAGGGTCTTATATGTACTTGTAATTTTCTTCAACCTTATTTTCCTCAGTCGAAATTAGTCCTCATGACCACATTTATATGTTTCTTGTAGAATTATTCAAAGCATCTTCCTGCAAGGACCATGCATAAAACTAATCCAAAAGGGGACCACTTTGGAGACTTCTTCAAATATACCCATTAGTTCTAAAGGATTCTATACTTCCTCTAAAGTTGACATCGATGAAAATAAATTTTACAACACTGGGTTCCTTCATTAGAATATCTAAGTATGGTAAAAGATGAGGTGAAGGATATATTCACTTTGGGGAGTTTGTAGATTTCCCACAATTTCTAAAATCCTTCACTATATGGCGAAGGATGGGTTCTATGAAAGAATGGACCTTTACAATCTCAGGGAATTCATTAATGAATATCAAAGAACAAGTTCTTCCCTACATCATTTTTCTAGAAATGCTTTAGTGTGAAATCCCAACATGCATGTTAACGAAACCTGCAGGGACTAGTGTCAATTTGTATTTACATATTCTCAGGCACAGAAATGGAAGAGTGATAGGGGTTGTTGTATAATAGGGGAGGATAAACCACCTAATCATCACCAAATATTAGCAACCAAAGGTAGAGCCCTAGTTAGCCGGGTCAACAAATAACCAGTGCACTATAGGATCTGCATCAAAGGCCTTGTTAAATCCCAGTGTCGGTGGGGCAGGGTTCCAACAAATTTTTCTTCCCCATTTTATGATTTTAAAAAGTGGGGAGAGAGGATGACATCATTATTATGTATCGTGCCCGTGTGGTGGGAAGAACACCATGGAGTATGAAAATTTTCGGCATAATATTTGTGTGGGTCGAGTTTGGTCTCTATCGAGCATTTAACATGTGAAATAATTGGACTATCAGGCCTTTGGGGCTTCCAAGATATGATCCTTTATATTTCCTCCTTGATTTCCTAGTGCAATATTCTGAGAAGGGTTTTGACACATTTCCCTTGTGAGTGTGTGAGTGGGAAAAGGTTTAGGGAACATTCTAGTGACATTAAAATGACATAATCGGGACATGTGTCATTTAGTTTCATTTAATAAGTGGAAAAGTGTCAACACCTAAATGGGAGGGTTGAGGAATGGATCTGTGGCATTTATGTTCCTTTGAGCTGGGGATAGATCCCAGTCATCAAGTCTAGGGGGTTGAGAGATCATGTCCATTGATCTCTTATACAAGATTAGGAGATATTTTCCACCCCAAAGAACCATACCATCGAATGAGTGAAGCCTTATTGAAAGGATGTTGGGGAATCCCAAGGTCTTGGTTCCTGGTGGATGTGTGTTCCTAGTTGGAGTATGGTTTCGGGGACCAGACCACTAGATAATCGGTGACCAGATTGGGAACTTTAGGAAGAAGGACTTATGGGTTACCTTAGGGTCCTTGTTCTTGGTGGGGTTATTTTCCTAGTGGGATGAGTTGTCAGTGGGGTGAGGTTCCCGATGGAGTGAATTTCCCAGTTCGGGTATCGTTTTGGGGACTGAATAACCAGCTAACCAGAAACCATGAAGTTATTAATCATGTCAATTGTGTTGAGCCATTGGATCTTGGTTCCTAGTGAGGTATGGAACCTCCTTCTATACATGTCTCTTATTTTTGAATGTGCTCACCATCTATTGGATGGGATGTGACACATTGGAGGGTGACGTGCCTTGGCACGTTAATCCATGTTGGATGGTACTAGTAAAATGGAGCCATGTGTGTGCCACATGGATATAGGTGAGAGAAGTCCTGAAAACTTGAAAATGACATAACTTTTGATCCCAAGATTGGTTATGAGAATGGTTACAATCATTGGAAATCTCTCAATGAGTAGAACTAGATTTTGAAATCAGAATTGGATTTAAAGGGGTGATTAAGAAAGGTGGTTTGAGAAAATAAAAGAGAAAATTTGTATGTTCCACCATCCTAAGAGAATTTAGGGGGTCGACTGTCTTGCAAAGTGGTATCTTATTAGAGTTCAAAATCTAGGTCTGGATGGGCCAAAGATAGGCCACGGGGACATTTTTGTAAGCATGAGTTGAAAATAATTGATCCTACAATATGGAAGACACCCAACCCCATAAGTACATTTTATGGGATGGGGTATTGAAAAAATTATTTTCCCCAACCATCTTGAAGCCTCTTCTCAAGGGAACCATCTTCTTCTGCTCGTCAAAATATTTCCAATGACTGTAATCATGCTTAAAATGAATATCTTTATTATAATTTACATCCTTTCGAAGTTCCACGGATCTCATTTTCCATTGTTACTTCATTTCCATGTGGCTCCAACGTGGAATATTCCACTGGATGCATTAATTCCATAGGTCCAATCCCTTCGACCTTATTTGTCATATTTGAGGTTTATTTTCCTCATAAATTGATCACACTAACATGTTTCGGTGATGATACTCCAATGGTCTCCTCTCCCAAATGTGATGGCTCTTGGCCCTTGATATCCAATGGTTCATATCACATCATTGTTGGTGTTTATTTTCCCATGGAATTACTAGTCGCCCCAATTACCAGCTTCGATGATGACTAATTTGATCCAGATCTGATGGATCTCGAGTCTTGATCTCTAACAACCCCGATAATGTTGGTTCCCCTAACTTACATGATGATTAATTCCCATTCCTTGAGCCTCTTCTTATGCAACCATGTGGGATCCATGGAAGATCGAAGACTGGAATTTAATATTAGCTACTCACCGATAAAGGGATGTCGTTAATCATGACATCTCATCATCATCGACACTCAATGTCAAACACGTGCCATGACAACCTCCCATGCTCTAACAATGACATGTCTGGATCCAATGGTCCATATCTCATCAAGGCTTCTCTTGGTGGATCGAAAACCTCTGTTCCATCTCTAGAACCTCATCATTGTCGATGCACTTCTTCTACCCTTTCTCTATGCCTTCAATATCCCTCCTTGATGAATGACGAAGATCCATTGGCCTACAAATCTGACAACCAAGATTCAAAGTGAAGGCCTAAGGGCCTCCACACCTAATTTGGCCCACTTATTGATCAATGGTCGATATCACTCAAACTAATGATATGAGGGCTAGAATTAAGACACATGTCCCATACATAAAATCGATAGAGAATCACACCTAGTATTTTCTACTAATTATAGGTTGGAATATGTCCACCTCAGGGACATGTTTCCATGCATCGTCAACATGACATAATTCTCCATTTTTCCTCACTTAATTGGACCATTGGCATTGTTGTACATGGGTTGTAAGACCCTAGGTTTAGTTTATATTTGACCAACAAAACCCACTAGACACTGGCCCTTTCAATCACCTACTTGTGGAGATGAAGTCTCACTCGAGGTATCTATTGGGACTACGAGAACCAGGATTCTACAATAGTAAGGGAATGGGAGAGAAATGTCCGGTTCATTCTTCCTTATTATGTTTATGCATGTGATTCTACTTTATTTAGTATTAACTTACTTATGATTCAGATTCCTATAATCAACATATTTCCAGTTATTACATAGCTTTGTTACGATCACAATCATGAACATTGTACCATATTTAACCATAAGACAATTCTATTCTATGAGGCATACAAATATAATTCATAAGCACACATAGAAAGAAATACAACACAAGATTCAATATCATCTTTGTAACCTTCCTTTATTCATTCTTCTCACCAACATACTGTTACATTCATGACTCTATAACTCAACATCAAATAGAACATAACATCACAGAACTTACATGGAAATGAACCTAGCAGAACCAACCATATAGAGAAACCCAAACTTAGTAGAGAGTGAAACCCTAATATACTAACCCGTTACATATTTATACAAAAATATAAGGCAAAAACCCTAGTTTGTTCATCCCAAAAATATCCCATTACAATGCATGGCCATCTTAGTTAATTGGTTGTTTGTCTACTTTCTTCTTCTTTTCAATTTGCATGTTTCTTTTATTTTGTTCATATATTTCTGGAAGTTCGAGTTATCATCCTTCTGTCATGATTTATTCTCTCTCTCTCTCTTTCTTTATCCAATGTCAGCTTTATTATTATTATTGTTCATTTCCTTCCTCCTACGCACTTTCATCCTTCTATGCATTGTCCTCCTAGATGCACCTTAGTTGCGCACTCACTTTCCTCCATCTGTGAACTTTCCCTATACTTAGGATTTTATCCTAAAATTGTATCCAAACTACCTGTCCAACAGGCCCCAACACTCACCTATGGCTCGTCCCGAGCCACTCCGGCCTTTTTCCTTCTCTTCCATGCCGAAATGAAGTTTTGCGAGGTAGTATTTGATACCAGTACCTCTTTGATGATTGTGGCCTTTATTACTGCTATCTCCTATGCCCACTACATGATCAAGTCTGTAATTTTATCCTCTACCTCAATCGTTGCTTGCATGAACTTCCCTTGAAAAATGGCCAACTCTCCAATTACTCTCATTACTTCTCCATGCATTGGTCCTAGTCTTTCTTGAAGGATATTTTGATAATCCCTCATTCTCTCTACTTCCACATATGCTTGACGCTAAACCAATATCGCTTAAATATGCTCCACTGGTGGGAGTGTAGCCACTCTTTCTATTGTTTGGTTCTCCTATTCTCGTGCTTCTCTTAGCTTGGCCTCTATGACCTTCATCTTCGGGTCTTCTATCAATTTTTTCCACACCTTCACACTCTCCTCACATAGTTTTGTGCATACTCCTTATACTTTCTTAATGTTGAAAATTGTTTTCGTTTCCATCCTCACCCTGCCTTCGCGCACCTCTAATGGTTTTTTTGGTGTGCTCCTCAACTGTAAATCCTGTATCTACTCCCTGAATCCCTTAATGACTTCACCAATCTTCAACAATTGCTCCTTCATAGTATCTTATACTACTATGGGAACTTCTAGTACTACCTTATACAATTTTTGGATAACTTCTTGTGTTTTATATGCCTTGATATGGGCTTCATCATTTTTTCTTTAACACTTTCTTGACCTTCTCCTCCTATTTCTTGTTCAGTTTCTAGTCTGTTTCTTTGCAATAACCCTTAGATTTTGTTCCTTCACTCTCATTAAGGCCTATTCCCACATGATATCGACCTAAGTCTGGATGATGACATCGAGGGTCGTGTTTCCCATGGCTAAGGAATTGTTTCTATCAGGATGAATAATTATGTTAAGCTTCCTAGTCCTGTAATCATCTTCTCTGTCGATAATACACTAAGGTTTATTGAGCCCGATACCATTATCCTCCTTGAATATGCCTCTTAGAAAATCCTTCATCATCAATTTGGGAATCTTATATGAGGCCAATTGGGATCCTCATCCTTTTCCTCCTCATTTACTAGCATGGAGAATTCGTAATTGTTGGTGTTGAATTGATCAGACCAGGGTCCTTCTCAGGTTACCAACAAAAGGTACCATGTAGTCTAAAGCACTAGAAATTTCATCTCCTCCAAAGAGAATAAGTTTCACCTGAAGTGAAACCAAGATACAAGGATAGTGAAGGGAAAGGAGAATACTTGGGTGGGTTCCCAGAACCTTCAAGATTCACCATGATCTTGTGCAAGATAGACCAACTACAGAACATATATGAACTTATGCATACTGGAACTAAAGATACTTAAGTTGTGAAAAAAATTCATAAATAGAGATATCATATGGATTCCATCAAGAATAAAGAAGTATTGTAAAGATACAATGCATAAGTATAAACACAAAATGACACATTATATTTGAAAATTCTGGGTCCTTCTTCATCTATTATCTTCAGAACTTATTGAATATAATCTCAGAGATATATATTGGGACTCTATTATAGAATTCTTACTCTGGACTCATGTCACAGAGCTCTTTATACCCAAACCATATACAAATTACATTTACAGAACCTTTTATCAACTAAAACCCAACAACAACATCCGACTAACAATAACAAAACTCAACCTATCAACACTAGCCAACCCAACCCAACCCAACCTAACTCAACTCAACATGAGCCAACCAAGCCTTTTACAATAGTATTCATCTAATATATAGGCTGAGTGGGATCTTCTGGCTTTTGGATCACATGCTTTCTTGTTATGTTCTAACTACTTTTGGCTCGCTGGTGTTGCACTGTCCCTTTCTGCAACCGATTTCTATTTCTTTTCCTTGCTCCACTATCCAGCTTATTTTGTATCTTTCACAACTCATGATAAATCAAAACTAGGACTATATTCCTTATTGTGCAGCTTCAAATCCAAAAATGAAGTTCCCAATAGGTTCTGACCACAATCCTTGACTTTCCCTCGAGTCAAGTACTTGGCTCTTTCATAACTTCTAGGAGTAACAGCTTCTTTCCCTTGTCCTCCTTCTTGAATTTTCTTTTCTCTTTTTCTTGTGATTCCTCTTTCTATGCCTCTTAAAATGAAGGGCCCAAATCTAAGGCCTGCTTCTTGACTTTCTGGAAACTCCCAACTTTATCCTGCCACTTCTTGTCAAGGAGTGAGGCTTCGGATAAAAATTGTTGGGTCGCATTTGTGATACATCCTTTGGGCTTGGATGTGACTAGAGAGTTCCATTCAGAGTCTGTTGTAAAATCCACCTAATTCATTTTCGTATACATTGTCTGAATGACATGTCAAAATTCACGCAGTTCCTTCTTGGATATGGATTACGCCTCAAACAAAGCGTTAAACTCATTATCCACTTGTTAAATTTGGTCGAACTTCTCTTGTTTCTCCAGCGGGTCCATGGTGACCACAAATTCTTCATTCAACAACTATATTATTGTGCGCACATCCTCTCTATTGAGGTTGTGCCTTGCTATAATTCCAATCCAGTCACTGACTTCTTAGAATATCTTCGTGCACTCAGTTGTGTGCTTCTGTAGTTTTGCTTGAGCATTTTTTCCCTCCAACACTACCTTCTTCATCTGTTCTTGAAACTTCTGAGGCTGTTGTTCCGCTTCTTTCTGAATCTATCGCAACTGCACTTCCATATTCTTTGCACGGATGGGGAGTTGTGACCATGCTCCCTGGAGTAATTCAATCTGGTGCTTAGGCTCTCCCATAGCACTGGATTCTGCCAGTTGGGGTGCTACCTTATTTTCGGTTAAGCTTCAACAAGCCTCTCCTGTACTCGTTCTAGTTTATCCTCCACCTAGATATTGGTGATTTCTTCCTATGTTCTATGCACTTGAGCAAGGAGTAATTTCTATTTTTCAAACTCTGCATTCCTTTCGGCCTGCTAGATCCTCTGCTCCAATTGAACAGTTGAAGCCCTGATCATTCCAACTAGTTGTGTTGTTGACCATTGTGCCAGGTTAGTGGCGTTGCTGAGTGGTCAGACCTGCAATGGAAGTACACTAGCTATTTAATGTTTTGAGGGAGTATCCACCTCCTCCTCTCTCTTTGATGGTCCTAGCACAAGCCTCAACCGCAACAATGATGGAAGGAGTGTTAGAACTTATGTCCTGGCCAAGCAGATTTGTAGCAACTCTGCGCACTACTGAGGGTTTTGGAGGACTAGCTCCATTTGTTCTTGGGCTGATGTCATGCTTTGTCCTGAATCCATCTCAAGTTCCTTATAAACCTTTGGTATCTCCTCTTCTTTGTGGACTTCATCTTCCTAGGTTGTGCTTCCCATAGAAACCTCAACCTTATTCATTGAGAAAGTGTGTTGGGCACCTCAGACTTGCGGCTTCTCTGCTATTTCCATCTCCATCAAAGATGAACTATTATGGATCATCATAAAGGGTATAATATGCTTGTCCTAGGATTCAGGGTTTAGGCCAGTAAGTTGTAGCCTCTGTTAAGGTACTTCTGGGTTTGGACCAGGGATTTCTGGCCTCTACTCTGGTATATCTGGGTAATCTACCTGCATGTGTTCTGGGTCGATGGTTTGGGATGGAATGGTGATTTCTAGAGGTGGAAACTGAGGTTTTTCTATTGATGGAGGTCGCTCAGTGATGATGGTGGTGTATGGATTGGTATCAGTCTTAGGGTCATCCTGAATGTCTATTATATGGGATGCTCGAGCCACTGAGTGAGTGTGGGGGATGGTGGATGAAATGGGTTGGGGGTTTAGAACCTTGCTCGGTGAGATCCATGTCTTGGTTTTCTTGGCCATTACCTATGTAATGAATGAAACATTGATGATATCATTGACATCCTTACTTGTCAACATGGATTTCTCTGACAGTTGCAGGAACATCAATATTTTCCTCTTTTTGTGCTCTAATGGTTGCATCTCTTCCTCTTCATCGGAGTCTGTCTGTGTTGGGGTTTCTTTCTTCTCAACCTCTGGGCCTAAGCTCAGTCCTACCCCTTCTTCCCGACCTCTCTTCATCAGTAGCTCCATAGGTATAACGTAATGCATCCCCTACTTACACGGGTTGCGTTTGACTCCAGGCCATGACATAACCTCCTTATTGAAGGCCTCCTCGTCCAAATAGAATTGAAACATGAGGGAATGGATGTACTCCCTATTGGAATATCTTGGACATACAATAATGTGGTGGTGGTTCATGATAAATGCAATGTTCTACATGTTTCCATTGAGTAGCTCCTGTAGAATGTGCAACCTCCATGTTGTGTTGATCAATCTATTGTACCACTTAAAGAATGCCATGTTGTTGAAGGTTGTGTTCTTTGAGTTCGACCTTGAATGCCAAGGCTCAAACATTTTTTCCAAGCGTCACTTGTCCGCTAGCGACAGTGATGTTCCGGCGAGTGGCATCCACTTCAGCATTGCAAATGCAAGTAAAAATATTCATAGGTGAAAGTACCACCTTTCTCCTAAGCTTCATCATAGGCCACGAGGAGTTCCTCCAATAGTTAGTTGCACTAGTTGAAGACAACACCATTGGTGAAAAATATGCCACTGATAAAGAATTCAATGTGCATTCTCCCTTGTAGTAGGACCTTATGACCTTGAAAGAAATTATGTAGCAATCGGTCTTGACCATCTCTGGTAGTATGGGTCGATATTGGCTCTGTGCCCCACCCTCTGTGTATGGAATCTCTCATATAGATTGGGCTCCCCCTTCTTCTTGTCATGCTTGCTAGGACCCTAGAAACCTTTAGACACATCCTCCCCTTCTATGGATAGTCCCGCAAGATGGTGGATGTCTTCTGTGTAGATTGGATATCTCTTATCCAACCATAGTATTATGGCATGTACTCTACTGATCAGAAACTTGGTACACCTCTCAACTTCCCCAGTGGTGCCGAAAACTGCTAAGTCACTGAGGTTCATGATGGTAGAGTTGAACAAATTAATAAACTCGGACTTTGGCATGAATTTCATGCCTCCCAAATCATCTGGAGCGACACTCTAGAAGATTTCAATGTTCATTTGAGGGAATGAGACTTGGTATGTCAGTTCGAGGTCTACAAGCTTGACTTGCTTGACCTTTCCTTTGAGATCTCCCTCGATCTTGACCCAGGGGTCACAGGGCTCATTTACTACTGCACCCTTTGAAGCAACACTTTGAATTCCTGTAGCTCTGAACATGGTGAGTCTGAACTATCATCAAGTTCAGCACATGACACGGGGATTAGGGATCCTAGCTACGGTTCGAGGGATTAAACAGGCTTTCTCACACTTAAGAATTTACAAATCTCTAAATTCTCTCTAGGAAACAATGCATCCTACACCAAAATCATAGAACCTTATACCTGGGCTTAGATGGAAAGTTCTATAATAACTTTTATCCATCATCACCCTATATAAAAAACTTGGATCTGAGTTGTTCGACGAGACTGGTTAACGAGGTAAATCTCTCGGGTGATCTCATCATTTACTGGGAAAGTTGGTCAGGTACGTGGCCGATTCCAAAGTTTACCATTTAATGGGTAAGAATATTGGTGCGAATACCGATGGCATCTTCGCGTATCTCAACTTTATGGTTTAACCAAATTCAGATAGGTTACTATAGTAGTAATAAAGGCCGTGACTGGACTGAGTTCATGCAACACATGGCCTAAGATTGCGTTCGGATACACTCTCCCTCCAACCACAAAGGGGTCAGTGTGGCAACGTCATATTTAATGATTTCCATTAATAGCTTCACGTCTCTTATGATCTGATGCTACTAAGTAAGAAGTTTTGCATCAAACAATACTTAGAAAAACAATGAACTACATGTTGTGGCGCAACAATGCACTCTTCGACTTAATTAGCTGAATTCTTATAAATTGAAAGAAAACAACTCAAATATAAATTCTATACATGATCCTATTTTCTAGAGAAAAAGTCCTTTAGCTCAATTCTGAGAGATATAGGGTTTTATACGAGTGACGTTCACCCATCCTGGCCGCAATATACCATCTAGTTGTGCGATTTGAACTTCTCCCAAAGGTCGTATCTCCGCAACTATAAATGGACCTAACCAATGTATGTGCAACTTTCCAGGATGTTTCTGGTACTGACTATCATAAAGTAGGAAATTATCTCCTTGTGCAAATACCTTGGTATTAATGTGTCTATCATGCCAATCTTTCTGCCTTGCTTTCTCAACTAACTGATGGAAGTCTGCTAAAAACCTGATCTCTTCAAGTTCTTGTAATTCCATGATCCTTTGCGTAACTAATTCATCCTCTGACATGTGTGTAATATGTGCAATGTACAAACTTGGAGTAATGAATTTTGTAGGTACCACAACCTCTTTCACATAAACTATATGAAATGGGGTGTACTTGTAGAGTTTCTTTGTGGTTGTCTCATAAGCCCATAACTCTACTAAAACTTTGTCATCCCAATCTTCCATGTTTGCGCAATAGACCTTCGTTAATCCTCTCTCCAAAATCTTGTTAAAGGCTTCCATTGTTCCATTGTCCTAGGGGTGGTAGGGACTACTTTTATGATGTTGGATAAAGAAATCTGTTGTAATATTTGTTATTGTACTACTGATGAAATGAGCTCCCTGATCACTGGTTAAAATCCTAGGAAATCCAAACCGAGTGATAATATTTTCAAAAATGAACCTAGTAGTAGTATCAGTCGAACAATCCTAGACAACTTATGCATCAACCCAACGTGTGGGGTAATCATTTGTGGTAATAATATACCTAGCCCTTGAATTCTTAGCTTTGGGATTTAGCATCCCAATGAATTCAACCACCCACTTATCAAATTCTACTAAATCGTATACTGGCTGAAGAGGTAATTCATCCCGTCATGACAAATTACCCACTCTTTGACAAACATCGCATGATATATCATATGAATTTGCATCCTTGAAAATCATGGCCCACCATAGTTCATCTTGGAGGACTTTCTACGCAGTGGCCTTTCCTCCAACATGACCTCCCACAACTCCATTGTGGCACTCCCACAGTATGTCTTGTCTTTCATGATCTAAGACACATCTCTTGAGGATACTATCTAGTCCCAATTTATACAATTTCCTTGTAATCAATTGATAGTCTGTTGCTCTAACCACCATATGACATTTCTAAGTTGTAGAGTACATTTTTGGGTAGGCTCCTGTACTTAAAAAGACTGCTATATCTTCCAGGTATTCTGGTATGGCCTCAACCTGAAACAGGTTTGCATCTGGGAGCTGATCATCGACTACTCCACCACTTTCTCCTGACTCTAATCTGGATAAGTGATCAAAATCGACGTTGTATCTTCCAGGCTTACTAATCAATTCAAAAGGAAATTCCTGAAACATTAGAAACCACCAATAGATTCTTTCTTCCAACACAGGTTTGTTAACTAGATATTTTAATGCAGAATGATCAGTAAATAACTTAAAATGAGAGCCTAACAGATAATATCTAAACTTCTGCAAAGCGTAGATCATGGATAAACCCTCCCTTTCTGTTGTTGTATAGTTTCTCTCATCTTGCGACAACTTCCTTCTAGCAAAATAGATAGGATGATCCATGTCTCCATCTCATGTTTGTGCTAAGATGTCTCCAAAAGAAATACCTGATGCATCTACGTGCACATGAAATGAATTTTCACAGTTTGTAAATATAAGAATAGGTGTTGTGCTGATATTTTACTTTAATATTTCGAACACTTTATCACACTCTAGGGTCCATTGGAACACTTCAGCCTTATTTAGTATATTTTCTATAGGTGCAATGATGTTTGCATATCTTATGATAAACCTGTGATAGTACCCTGTGTGCCCCAATGTGGACCACAATTTCTTAGCACTCGTAGGTGGTAGCATGTTCACAATAATCACAACTTTGGTTGGGTCTACCAGTACTCCTTCTCGACATACTATGTTGTTATTGGATAAATCCATAGGTGCGGACATTAACTGATCTTCCTAGATCCACCTGGATCTAGAACAAAGCAAGACAGAACATGACTCTTTCCCTA
>ML787256.1:225923-237141 GCA_009831015.1 Picea engelmannii
CGACTCAATATAGGTTTCAGATGGAATTCTCTTGAACATATGAATGACACGACCAATGATTTGGTAGCATTGACTCAAAGAAGACACATGGAATGACCTTGTAATCAATCGAATGAGAGACAAATGGACTTCCCAAACTGGCTTCAAATGATGAATAGGGGGTGTCATGTTCAAGAGCGACACTTAATCCCAATCAATACGAAGATGAAAACATATCCCTTTCCCAAATTTTCCCCCACCATTTCTGGCAAGTACCTCTTTATTTTTACGCAAGCTTGAGGAGGATAACATATGCTTGTTGATGTAAGCTCATCCTTTAGACGATTCCCTCAGAGTATGTTTAACGAACCCTAAGAAGGAGTGGTTCGGTCCCATCACGGGTCTGGCAATGTTTGTTTAACGAGTCTAGAGCTAGAAAACTCGAAGGTTTTTCAAGATTATAGAGTTTGAAAAAACACTTAAAAGAGAACTCTCTCAGTTCATTTTTTATAAAATAGTCTGGACGAGACCGAAAAAGAGATAAATTATCACTCACCAGACGCTTACTTCAAATACTTTATCGAGCATGAAAATAGCAAGGTCGCTCGACGATCTTTTCATGTTTAGAGAGTCTAAAAAGAGCTTAAAGAGGACTCCAGGGGGGTTCCTTTTTCGTATAACCTTGTTGAGACCAAAAAAGTGATAAAAGTATGCTCGATCACGTTCTCATGTATTTATGAGCGCAAGAACGGACAAAAACGACGCTCGAGGTTTTATATAAAAACCATTAAAACAATAAAAAACATGCGATAACAAAGAAAAACATGTTCGTATCCTTGTATTTGATCATCAAAGTCATCATGCTTGCAAGAGTTACACTCAACATGACATTAGGGATTTAGGGTTTAATTGATAAATAATCATAAAAAACCAAAATTATATAGTAAAAGTAAATAAAAGCAGTAAATACTCTTTTTACCACATCATTTTTACATTTCCACTATTGAGCTCAAAAAACCCCTCTTTTACCCTCCAAGTTCGGCGTCAGATTTTAGGAGCTACGAGAGACCATTCAACGAGTTGTTTGCGACAGTTAGGTAAGCTCTTCATCCTTAACACTTTCATAGTTTAATTTTGTAATTTCATTGGTTAAATTTGCATTTTTAAGTTAATTTTCCAAGCCCTACATGCGCGCTTCCATTCTCGCAGGCAGGCTATACGGGGCATGCGAGAATGAGGCATTCTTGCAGGTGAGCCTAAGGCCACCTGTGAGGTTCTCACACTGTGCACATAGGGCACCTGCGAGAACCGCAAAGCTCAATTTTTTTTTTTTAAATTTAGCCAATGAAAAAGAATGGATTCATGAAAATAGTTGCTAATATTCTTGTTGTGTCTCTTATGCAGATAATTGGCCTTCAACATGGTGCTTGAATGGCACGAAAGATAACATGAAGAAGACAATGAAATGGCCAAAAATCATCCTCCTACTATAGCTTCTTTGAGAGACTATGGGCTCTTAAAGTAATTTCGCATCCCAGGCATGAGGGCCCAAGTCAGACTATTAGAGTACCTGGTGCGTATGTGGGACCCTGATCAGCAGGTGTTTCATGTGGGGGCCCACACACTGTCCTTAGACCTTGAGGACATTTAATTTTTGAATGGATTGTCTCGACATGGGTACTATGTTATCATGACTAGTAGCATAGGTGGTGGGCTATAGATGAGTGAGTATTGACGTATACACTGCGTTCCCGAGGCTGAGAGAAAGAAAGGAAAAGTAGCTATTTGGGGGGTATGAGACTTGACCCTCCGTACTATCCTTTTCACTATAGCTCGGATGGCTGGGAGTTCTGCTCCTCATATGGTGTTACAGAGTTACTTCCAGTATGCTATTGAGTGTACTGAGCCTCAAGTTTTCAACTGGGCAGATGTTGTGCTTCACAGTATCAAAAAGCAATTGACTAAATGCAGACATGGTAACCTGAAGCAATTCAAGTATGGATCTTTGTTGGTGGCCTTCTTCCTTGAGAGGGTTCCAGTTGAGACTGTAGGTTGAGTGGAATATACTGGGTTCCAGGGATCCAAGGATGTTGAGATGGTGTCGGCTCATGGCCCGGCACGTAGCAGGACCAATCATCAAGTACGATGATACTTTATTTGACTGGCTTCAAACCCAGATGTTTATGGTTGATGACTACGCTTATGCCGGGTTGGATTTCCGAGGAGATCCAAACTTAGCACTGCTAGAGGATACTCAGTGGGGTGACCTTGGTAATAAGTACACGCATTTTCTCTTTTTAAATGTTTTTGGATTTTTTATCATATTCAAATGTTTTTTGTTTTATATGTTCATCCAAAGACTAAAAAAAAATTGTTTGTTGATAACACAGATGTTGGACCTTATAGACCTCCCGACACTTCTCCCATATAGTAGCGAGGAGAGGTAGCGGTAGCACCATAGTATGTTGAGGATTATCAAGTGGTGGAACAAAATCTAGAGGGCCTGACTGCAGACATTCTAGACATGACTCTGGAAGAGGTTCTACGATGCGATCAACGTCATACTGTAGGGGTATCAGCATCTATGAGTTGACTGCTCCGTAGGGTTTCTAGGGCAGTCGTGTGTTACCATGAACATCATCCATGACACCACTTTGTAGAAGCTATGAGCTTCAATTTTTGACATTTTGGTCTTCAGACAAACTTTTTGTAAAAAACTCTTTTGATCGTTATATATACAGACGACAAACTTTATATTGTGTGAAATTCGATGTGTTTAATTTATAAATGATTCAAATGTCTATCCAATACATAATTAGCCAATGCATATGTTAATGTATTTAGACATCTAGGAATATGTTGATATTCAATGTGATCAAAATAACATTCCAAGAGGCGAATTCACAAATACACCCATAACAAAGTAGGACTTCGAATAGAGTAGATATTACTTAACTGTAGTACTACAAGCTGTGAGTCAAGTCGCACAACCAAATGACGAATTCTGAGAGAGATAGCATCAACCAATAAATCAATAACGATGCTATACTCTGTAATGTTGTTGGTTGCACGTCCAAGGCACACACCTCGTAAAGATACAAGTTTGTTTGTTGGGGCATATATTTCTCACGCAGCGGAAGCAAGGTTCTAAGTACTATGGCTAGCGCCATCAGTGAAGCCAATATAGGGTAGCAAAAACTCCGACATCTGGAAATCAAACACAATGTCACATAAGGGCAGAGACCAGATAACGACAAAAGAAAACTATAGTAACACACAAAATGTATGATACATTAAAAATACAAGTACTTGTGCACAGATGAGTTTATGCATAGTACTTCTTCAAGTATAACCCATTCTGGGGTTCACCCAAAGGGATACCATCGTAATCTACCAACTCATATGCTCCTTTTTCCAAAACTGGACAAACAATATAAGGACCTCGCCACATGGGTTCGAGTTTCCCATCTCCTAACACATCTCGATTCTGTTCATAGAGAAGAACAAGATCACCTTTAGATAAAATGCGAGGCTTGACATGCTTGTGATATTGGGCCTTGACACGCTTTTTCTGGGCTTCTACTACTAGAGTGGCATCATGTCGAGTTTTGTCTAATTGCATAAGATACAATAGATGTTCTTCTTCAGCAGAAGTGTTGGGTAGGAGTTCAACAGCTAGCTTCAAAGAGGGTATCTCACATTCGATAGGAAGAATGTCTTCCACACCATAGACTAACCGAAAAGGTGTAAACCCAGTAGCGGACTTGACAGATGTCCGGTACGCCCACAATGCCGAAAACAACATTGTGTGCCAACTTGTTTTATGAATCCCTATCATTCGCCAAAGAATATTTATGAGAACTTTGTTGATTGCTTCGACTTGGCCATTGGCTTGTGGATAATAGGGTGTTGAGTTATCATGATGAAGACCCAACTTCTCAGTAAGTTCAGACATCATAAAATTCCTAAAGTGGCTACTGTGATCAGTGACGATATCTTGGGGAACACCAAAACAAGCTATGATGTGGTTAAAAAGAAATAATGATGCAGTCTTTCCAGTATTGTTGAATGTCGACATCGCCTTGGCCCATTTCCTAAAGTAATCAATTGCTACAATAATGTAACCATGCCCCCCGACCGAGTGAGGGTGACATGTCATGAAATTGATGCCCCATTTCACAAAGGGGCCAACTGAGACCACAGGGTGAAGAGGAGCGGGATGTGACCGAATTTTCTGGTTGTAGGTCTGGCAGGCATGGCATTTCTGAACGCCAGTAATGCAGTCGTTAAACAAAGAAGGCCAAAAGTAACCTGCATGTAAGATATTTTGGGCAGTAGCATACCCAGACATATGACCACCACATGCTCTGGAATGGAAATCATTCAGATCTTTCTCAGCTTCATCGAACGTTAGACAATGTCAAAAAACAGAGTCAATCCCCCGACGATAAAGAGTATCCCCGCGGATAATGTATTGACAAGCTTGATAGCATATGTGACGTCGTTTAGTGCGAGACAAAGTAGGTTGGAAAGTTTGGGTTTGGAGATATATAATGATATCCCCATACCAAATATCGTCAGTGCTAATAAGGAAAAGAGATTCATCTGGTAATGAATCAACTGCTACATTTTCCATTGCAAAGTGAGGAAAATCGCATATCAACTCAGCAAAAACTAAGGATTTCTTAGACTTGGCACGGTCGAATTCCAAGTCAAACTCCTAGAGTATCACAATCCATTTGGAGTATTTTCCCCCTAGCAATTGACATGTCAAAATGTGTTGCATAGGGTTACAATGAGAAATCATCGTAGTTTTGTGTGAGAGGATATAGTGTCGGAAGCGTTGGACGGCTTGAACGGCAGCTAAGGCCATTTTTTTGACATGTTGATACTTGATTTCAGTTGGTGTGAGACTTCGACTCAAGTATTAAATAACATGTTCATCATGCACATAATCCTCTTGGATGAGAACCATTCCAATAGTGTACTCCTAAGCAACAAGATAAAGGAAATAATCGCGACTGTAATCAGGAGGAAAGAGAAGCGGAGCTCACGTGAGGGACAACTTCAAAGCTTCAAAAGCATTGTTGGCAACGGTACCCTAGACGAATTTTGAATATTTCTTTAGTAGCCGCGTAAAACCACGAGTGATCTCGGTGTAATTAGGGATAAAATGACGAAGAAAGTTTTCTTTCCCATGCAAACTTTGCAACTGGCACAGTGTAGAAGAAGGAGGGAGATTAAGGATAGCCTCAAACTTAATAGGATCCACCTGGATCCCATGACATGAAACGATAAAACCTAGAAGACGACCGGATTCTATGCAAAAAACACACTTATGAGGATTTAAACGTATACGATAGAACCGATAGAGAACGAAAATGGCTCGGAGGTGGGTAGGGTGATCGACTCTGTGCATAGAATGAGCGGGTAAATCATCCAAATAGGGTTGAATGATGTGCTTGATATCATTAAAAACATAAGACATAGCATGTTGAAACATCATGCCAGTGTTCTTAAGACCGAAAGGGAGTTTCTAATAGGCAAAAGTACCCCAAGGACAAATAAAAGTAGTCTTATATTGATCCTCGGGAGCAATGTTAATTTGATTATAGCCGGAGTAACCATCCATGAGAGAGAAAATTTCACTTTCGACACAATCATCGACAATCTGATCGACGAAGGGGGTAGGAAAGTTGTCTTTGGGACAAGATTTGTTAATATCCCTATAATCAACACATACAAAAATAATGCCGCCTTCCTTGTCAATCAGGATAGGATTAGAAAGCTATTCTGTAAGAGACACTGGATAAATAAAGCCGACTTTCAGAAGTTTTTCAACTTCGAGCTTGATAGTAGCCGCTTTACGTGGGTGAACTGGACAAAGGCATTGTCGGACAGGTTTAGCTCCTTGGTATGTTTTTATCTCATGTACAACAATGGCAGGGTCGATACCTGACATCTCTTCATAGCTCCAGGCGAAGATGTCATGAAATTCTTTGAAAAGAGACGTATAGGTGATGATTTCGTCAAAAGAACACGAAGCTCCAATATGGACATTTTCAACAATCCTAGGTTTGATGGATATGTCAATGGGAATCATGGGTGAGATATTTATTAAGTTCCCTTCATCAAACACATCGTGTGTAGTCGCGGGAACCGTCGAGATGACAACAACGATCGATGTAGTTGAAATCTGTTGGTAGTTCTCAAGAGTATGTTGCTCCAGAAAAAGTATGGAACAATGATTCCCATCATCCCAAGGGGTGTCCTCCATGATGGACATGATCATATCGTTAGTGGGAAAAATAACATGAAAAGGATCGGGAGACAACTCATCAAGAGAGAGGGTAGAAGGTGTTGTCGATTGAATGGCCTGATATGCAGATTCAACCAGACTCAATGGCATTACGTCGTCGAAACGAAGATGATCTCCAGGATCAGGGACAATCCAAGGGTCCTGTGATGCAGGACGTTCGTGAGGCATGGTGGAGATCATGTTGATAGAAGAAACTGATGAGCATGGAACATCGGGTGGTGGAATGGGGAAAGTACCCATGAACAAGGAGTCCTTTAAAAGGCCTACACCGACATTCTCATAACCCGGTGGGATTTTAGCAATAAACGACACATTGCCAGTACAGGTATCAGAATTGAAGAAGGCAAGTTGTTCAACGGTAACAAACTTTCCTTGATGAGGGAAACGTACTACACGGAAAAGTTTTGACACAACGGCGTGCATGGAATCGATCTAGCTGTGGCCAAGTACAAGATTATAATCAAGGGGAGCGTCAAAGACTTCCACTTCAACTTGGACCGTTTTACCTTCTTACGTGATGGTAAACGAAGGAAGAACACCGTATGTCTTAAAACCGGAGCCATTGAAGGCTTTAAGAGTGTTCTAGGATTCATTCAAAGGAGGAGAGCCAATGGATTTCCAACAAGCAAGAGACATAACACATGTCGAGGCACCCTCGTCAATAACGATTCGGCAAATGTTGTTATCGGAGACAACCACTTGTATTTGAAACGAGAGTTGAGGAGGTAACCTTGGAATGTGATCTTCCAAGTCAAAGACTATCAAATTTGTATCTATTGGGTCAATTCCACCTATAGATTTCAACAGTGCCTTCCGTTGTACAGGAAAAGACTGAAGGACTTCAAGGGCTGACATCGCTGAAGGTGCTTGGGCCAGATCTTCAACAATACTGTAGTTCTGGGCCACACGAGCATGAGGATTGAAAGATGATTTCCTAACGACACCTTTTTGGGGTGGTCGCAGAATTGTATCAAGGCTTGGTCGTTCTATACGAAGAGGACCGTTAGTAGGTGGAGTCGCGGGAGAGGGTTGGACCAATGAAGGAGGTAAATCATCAACCTTCTCTTTATATGGAGAATAATCTTTGGATCAAGTAGTGAGTGCAACTTTGTTCTTCTTAGAATCACCAGTACACATCAAAACATATGATGTCATAGAAGAGGAGGGTTGGTCGTGAGTGACCAACTGAGCCTATTGTTGAGACGGGAAGGGTTGGGACAAGACTGTCGGTGTAGGTGTTTTGGAGCTCCTTGAAGGAACTTAGTGACCTTGGCACTTTGTGGACAATCCTTCGTGTAGTGATCATCACCACAGATAAGGCAAGGGTATCGGGGTTTGCACTTATATCGTTCTTCAACGAGAGTGGTTTTAGTTTGCGCTGCTTGATTATTATTTTTTCCCTCCTTATTCTTACCTCTCACCTTTTTAGATTTGTTTTTACCGGCTAGGGTAGATTGGACAACATTTATCTCAGAAGTCTTTCTGGTGGGAGTGGCAGGAGATGGAACATTTTGAACATTAGAAGAAGCAGATTTAGGGGTTTTGCTTGAAACGAAATTTGATTGGGTTTGGGAAGTACCAATCACACCATCAACTGCATGCTAGGCAGTGGAAGTAGTTGAAGTAATGGAATTATTAGGACGAGGTAAATCAGGTAATAAATCGTAAAGGGTCCCCGTTTGCGAATAAACGAGATCAAGATATTGAGCACGACTTATAGCCTTCTCTTTCATGACAACGCCACCCATGGCAATGTCCTTACCAATTTCATTCACAAATGATTTTGTAAACCATTCTTCCAGTAACTGATCAGGAAGCTCAAGTTTAATGAAACGTCGTCTCCTTCACCACTCATGGATATGATCAGATATATGAGTTCTTTTAGTCTGTTTGAAGGAAGTCAAAATTTCAGTCCCGGTATCATAATTGATCGGTAACTGGTAATGCATAAGGAAAGCCATAGCTAGGGTGTTGAAATCAGAAAAGAAACCTCACGGAAATTCAATATACCACTTTGCAGCAGAACTGGTAAGGGTTCGTTGAAAAAGATGTAAACAAATAGAGTCATCCATCAATGAGTTGGATGAACACCACAGGTGAAAATTCATAATGTGATTGTTTGGGTCTTCTCCCACTTTGCTGTCGAATTTAGGAATGTTCGATGGAAGCTTGGCTGGAATAATAGGCCATTGGGGAGAGTGACGAATAGGATCATTTAAAATCCTTGAAAAATCCGGCAAATCCAAAGTAGAAAGAAAAGGTAACTGTCGATTCACCTGTGGGTACTGGTCTCTTTGGGGTGGAAGCCCTGTCGGCAAACTAGTAGGACCGTAAGCGGTCTGCACATAATGGGAAGACCCAGGCAGATTCGGTGGTGGTTGGAGAGGATAGTAGCTCGAGGGATTGTAACCTTGAGCGGGGACATGAGTTTGAGCATTCGTACTCCAAATAGGATTGGGTATACCTGGATATGGTTGGCCTATAGTAGGGACAGGCAAATGCTGCCCCCCATTCATTTGAGGAGGATTTTGTATCATTTGATTCCAATACTGGGCCAAAGAGGGAGGTATATTTTGTCCAAAAGGTGGGGTTGGTCCCCCTATCGTAGGTGGTGTTCCAACCGGAAGTTGTGTCCCAATCGAAGGTTGTGTAGTAATGGGAATGTGTTCGGTAAGAGGAAGTTGAATCGTACCACCTTGTCCACCAACGGGAATCTGCAAGTTTGGTGTAATGGATGGGATAGTGCCACTAGGATTAGGATTTTCATTGGAAGATAAGAAAGGTCTTCCAGAAGGAAATTGAGGGAGTGTCAGAATAAAACCGGGAATAGGGTGCCCAGGAAAAGAAGGACCACCTGGAGAACTGGATGAGGTTTGCGGAGGTGTTGAAATAGAAGCATTCAACGTATGGTATCCAGGTGGTAGTGTCGGAGTGACATTGGGCGTGCATTGCGTGTTTATAGGAGCAAGACCAGCCGCAGTGAACCCAGTTGGGACACTCGTAGTATTCTTAAGATGGACCATTTCGGCAGGGACAGTAAAGTGATAAGTGGTAGTCAATGGTATTGTCTCGAGATTAGAGATCTCAGAAATCATAGGAGGATTAATTTCAGAAATCACAGGTGAACCAGGACCAAAAAGGATCTTGGCCTTCTATGCCGGGAAAAGGTCCAATGGGTGATCCAGAAGATGTAACAACTAATACTTTGGAATAATTCAATCGCATAAATGGTCGCTCAGAACCAGGGTGAAGCCGAAATTCCTCTCGAGTATTGGTAATCCGGAAAGGTTTTAGAGAGTCAGTTCGTTCCACTTGTGGTGTGGTGACGATTGTGGCTTCACTTTGTCGAGGAGAACCCTCAGGTGTACCTGTAGGCAAGGGTTAAGAACCATCTATATTCTCTGGAGATAAACCCTGCATTCTACGTGAACGACATGGGGGAGCTATTCTAAATGAGTAACAAACTTCGTGAAGAAACACTTATGGTCAACTTCGAGAAACAAACAACACACGCGAGTAAACAAAATCTAGGAAACAATCACCAGGCAAACAAGACCTTCTAATTTTGAAGCCACTAGTTGGTGATGAAATCCAACGTCGCAACAACGAGACGAGAAGGGGCAGGGCTAGGGTGGAAAAGTTACGCTGACTACTTGCTTAACGAACTTACACCCTGGTGCAAGCTCCCACACATAATCGTGGGTATACCCTCCAAGGAGCCCGAGTGAGTTTGGTCAATGTCAATTCCAGGTACCGTGAAGACCTTCCCCTCCACAGTCACCTTGGGTAAGAACCTAGAAAGATAGGCCACTAAGGTCACCACCAACAACAATAAAGCTCAGGGGAACAATCGACAGTCCAATCCACACGCAAGGGCAGGGTATCGAGCCCGAAATCAACTCAAAAGGCTTCCACTCATCATTGTGGGTATACCTTCGAGTGATCCCCGTAATACGTGCAATCTCTACACCGATATCAACAAAGCAGGGTGAGTAACTTTGCCAATATCAATGCAACCTAATGTTTGACCCTTGTGTGAGAAGGGCTTCCCAGGACAAGATGTTGCAAATGGAATTTAACACTCCCTAACACAAGATGCTATTGTGTGTTTTGTGCTTTTGGAGAGTGTATCTATCTTCCTACTCCAAAGCGCTAGCCTAGCTAAATGTTGGTGTAAAGAGCCCTAGAAAAGAGTTACTAGATAAATTTTATGATTATGCAGTGTGATTAAGAGTTGTTTTTTACTCAAAGGAAACGGAAGTGAAACTTATGTTGTATGACTCTGACCCAACAATGCAAGGATGAGAATGAAGTATATCACTCTTCGTTCAATGAATCCTATGTATGGGAGAGAGAAAGTTTTCTAGATCAACCTTGAACTACAATGCAAAATTTCCTTTAAAATGCAAATGCAAACAATCACTTATCAAATGACAATTCTCTATTGTGTCTGTTTCAAATACTTCAACAATCTCAATAATTTGATTTTGAATGTTTTCTAAAGACAAAAATGATTTTTTGAAAGAAAAAACTTTGTTTACTTTTCAAAAAGGACCCACACTATGACAGCGAGAGTACAGAAAATCAAAACCAAATGAACAAGCAATGATAAACACCCAATCCACTCTTTCAACGAAAACAAAAATAAAGAGCAAACCAATTTAGTCTTTTCAAATGCAAAAGAAAATGATATTTCAAACCAATAAGCAAATGAGAAAAGCCAAGCACTCAACTTTCAACCAATCAATGGTTCTTAACTAATCAAACACACTCAGATTCTGAAGTCAGAGAGAATGGTTTTGCCAAGAAAAGTCAAGAAATGAAATTCAAGACACAAATGACAAGAAAAGCCTTGAAATCCTAAGACTGTTCATAAACGCAAATGAATACAAGAAAGATATCAATCAATGGTCCAAGAAA